>OZ025254.1:18871190-19051752 GCA_964019135.1 Arenicola marina | reverse complement strand
GGATGTCGGTGGGCGTGGAGGAGGGTAAGAGAGCTTGGGTCTGGTGGGGGTTGGAAGAGGGGGCTGGAGTGGTGATGTCGGCGGGCAGGGGCGGGGGGCGGAATATGGAGGTGTTGGTGGGGAACGGTGGGAGAGGGGCAGGGGTACATCAGTCTGGCGGGGGTGGGGGCGGGGTGGGCAGCGGACTGCAGGAGTCGGGTTGATGGGTGCGGGGGGCTGGGCAGAAAAGAGTCCATTAACCTTTGGTTGGTGTGGGTGAGCATGGGGGGGGGGAGGCGAGGAGTCCATGAAGTTGCTGCCACTAGGGCGTGTGCAAGAATTCCTGAAGGGGGGGGCATAATCATTTGTTCGGGGGGGGGGGGGCAGGGGGCAGGAGAGCAGTCTGGTGTGTGTTAGGACGGGGGGCAGGGGCAGGGGCCAGGAGACTCTGGTGGGTGTTAGGACGATGGGGGAGGGTGGGGGGGGCTGGGCCACGAGGGTCGGGTGGGTGTTAGGACGGGGGGAGGGGTGCGAAAAAGAGCGCGAGTCCGTGAATCCGGTGGATGTCAGCGGCCAGGAGAGTCTGGTGGGTGTTACGACCGGGGAGGGGGTGGGGGGCGGGGGCCAGCAGAGCACGAGTGTGGTGGATGTCGGTGGGCGTGGAGGAAGGCAAGAGAGCTTGGGTCTGGTGGGGGTTGGAAGAGGGGCCTTGAGTGGTGATGTCGGCGGGCAGGGGAGGTGGGGGGGGGCAGAATATGGAGGTGTTGGTGGGGAACGGTGGGAGAGGGGCAGGGGTACATCAGTCTGGCGGGGGTGGGGGGGGGGGGCGGCGGACTGCAGGAGTCGGGTTGATGGGTGCGGGGGGCTGGGCAGAAAAGAGTCCAATAACCTTTGGTTGCTGTGGGTGAACATGGGGGGGTGGGGCGAGGAGTCCTGAAGGTGCTGCCACTATAGCGTGTGCAAGAATTCCTGAAGGGGGGGCCACACTCATTTGTTCCACACAGGGCACAGGTACCTTAGGGTCGCAAAGGGGGCCACGTGACCCCTGTGCCCCCCCCCCCCCGGGGGGGGGGGAGTCCGGCGAGTGTGGGTGGGGGCGGTGGGAGGGATGAGTGCAGGAGTCTGGTGGATGGGTGTCGGCGCATGCTCGACCTACTTCGGTTTGTTGCCAAACATCGCAGCAGTAGACATATTATGCTGGTCTGATCTAACATTTGTTTCCATGACAACGGCTAATTTGCCTACTGGCAAACTGGAACTAATTTTCGTTTCAGCTGTATCTGAAGGAATAATCCATGTAGCGCCTTGATTGTTTGTAGTAGGCTTACAGAACCGACACTACACTTTATATCGGTTGGACATCTTGGTACCTGGGTACGTACCATATGCCATGGCGTGACGTTGTTACGTTGCTACGAGTATGCTAACAATAACACGAATTATCGGGACGTTAGGCAATTGTATTTGCCCGACATCAAGTTGCAGTAGCTTGCCCGGCACTTAACGGAGCAATCATACAAAAATTATGGATATCGCATGTGTTACACCTCTACCATAAAAACTAACACGACAAAGATATTTAGCAAAAATAAGCAATTTATTAATACATAGGCATACATTGTTGGGGTGGGAGGCGTGGAGGAAGTAGACATGTTGAAAGTCCGCTTTCTAAGTCACCACAAAAGGGTCAAGTCCTCCCGTCTAACTCTCCTTAAAAAACTAACGCCTCCGAAAAGCAATATAAATAATCTAACGCTTCTACTCTAAAATAGATCATCCATAAATGTCGTGTCGTTTGTTATATGATTGATCTTGCATCATTAAACACTTATGTGATAGCTTTAGTCCAGATGACATGACGTGACAATGTCTGATGGTTCCCCTTTATAGACGGCATGAGAAATATATGCAATCGATCAATGTCGAATGTCATATATCTTTAGCTTTATAGTCTAATCCACCCACCCCCTTAGAGCTTAACATTGACTTTTGCATTCCATTTTTTTTCTAGAAATGGGCAAGTTCTGGCACCTTCAGTTAGCTTGCCCCAGCTCAGCTCGGCTCGACTGATTACACCGTGACACTTGGCGGAGTGACGCGAATCAAGATTAATAACAACTGTTCATTATCAAGATAATTCACAGCTTTTGCGTTCATTATCAAGATATTGCACTGTTTTGTCGTTCATTATTTAAATAACGCATGCTTACGTTGATAAAACACAGCTAGGTCTGTTTACCGGAGCATTCTTCTAGATAATGAAGACTTAAGACAAGGGCGTTATATACGTCATACAATGTTTTAACTTCCACTACAATATCTAATACGGATTTGCCACCCACCATATTGTCGGCCATGTGATTTCCATATTATGAACACCGAGGAATATATCAGGAATTCACATAGATAATTGCATTCGTGTTAGGCTAATAACATCGATAAGGTACCCTGTGTATCAGGAAAACATGTCCATATATGATAAGTTGTCTCATAACGACGGAGCTATGCAATATTTTTGGTCCGTATTCAATATATAGTGCTGATTGTTGCTATTGAGCTATAATTACTTAATCGATCTTTATTACCAATTACCGAATTTTCACCATCGCGAACATTATCTATACCTATCATTCACCAGGGCTGCTTAAAATTCCATCATGAAAACTATTGACATCATCACTATAATAAAAACAGTTGTATATCGCGGGTAAGCATCTATATAATAATCTAGGGATCAACAATACGTATTAAATATCTGTACTTAAGTTGCTGGATAATCACAATTGCATGAAACCTCTTGAATCGGCCCTGGAGTACAGCAGTCCAACATTATAGATATTTACATCACACCCATAATAAAAGAACATGTTGAATATTGCGCATACGGATCTATAATGATCTAGACGTCAACAATAAGTACTGGATCTCAGTAATTACATGCCAGATAATACACCGTAGTAAGCTCATGTTACTGAGATTCCGAGCACAAGTACAAAGAGCGTTAATAAGAGTTATAACCGTTTGCCTCATTGGCAAGCACTTTAAGGAAGATTTTGACATGTTCTGGGATACATTTATGATAATACTATACTAAAATATAATATGCGTTTGTTTTGTAGCCTATTACAAGTTCACGTGGATGAATTATCGACCGAAAGGAATACACAAAAAAATATGTTATTTGTCTTGTCCGATTTACCCATATTTACAAGCAATTGCTCATAAGATCAAGTGATTAATCCTATTTGTTTTTGATGTATTGTTTACGAGTTCTAATACCAAGCTCAATCAAGCTGATTGTTACAGCTAGTCAGTTGCATTGCATTTGAACTTATGACTACTATGGGCATGTATTAGTATAGCTAGCGTTAATATCATGAATTACCTAAGCTAGATATCCATCTTGTTTACATGTTCACAAGTCGTGATATTCGTTTGTATAATACAGAATGAGCCCATAAACTAAATGACCTTCAAATTATGAAGTGTCACGTTATGATTCTGAACACCGAAGAAACATTCGCCTTACTATTAACGGAAGTTGGCGTAGGTTTGACTTTGTTCGATGTAGTCTTTGGCCACGCTATGAAGATGTCGGTACTCCGCCTACAAACAGACAACATAGACATAATACTGTGTATAACTGTATCAGCAGAAGGGGCATGAGGTGAAGAAAACTGGAAGCGTTCTAAGCGTTCTAACACATTCGTGCCGTTATAGATGACTTGCATATGTTAAGGACTGCGACAAACTACGCTAAATTTGATTGTCTAAAATGTGAACTACAAATGAATTGAACTAACGAATCACTCGAATCACGCAGCGTTGACGTCAATATACACACTGACCAGTGTCGGTATGAACTCTGGTTTGCTGTCCTTGACTTGCTTGGTGATGTGGAAAACATCTGCGGTATTGGTCAAGCTGATCATGTCAAACATGGAGAAGGATGCAACCGCTACACCACTAAGAAAATAACCGTCCCTGAAAACAATAATATATAAATTAAGAATAATTGAAGAAATAAATAAGTAGATATAACTAAATCCATATCAATATCAATAAAAACTAAACGGAAATAGCAGTAATATAAAGACAACGAAAGAAATAAATAGATTTAAAAAATCAATATAAATAAAAACTAAACGGACAAAGCAGTGATATAAAAATACACGACAAAATAACTTAAAAATATAGTTCTGTTTTGGAACACTACCTGCAGACAAAGACAATAGGATGTTCCGCGTCGGTGCTATGTAGGATAGAGTACAGTCGTGACAACAGGGACGCGGAGAGGTCAGTTGGGTGTGAAGCCGACACTTCCAGGAAGCAACAGGACACAGACTGCGAACAAAAAATCGATAGAAAAGAGTATCAACGAAAAACGTGTCCTGCCCATTCGGGAATAACATATATATTACAGCACGTTTCTGATTATGTTAGGTGCAAACTACACTTATCTGTCATTGATCCACAAACAGATGTTATATCGATTCCTGATTTCATTTGCATGCTTAATCGACGTTGATTAACATTTCATCTCTGCAAACTATTGGTTAATATTTGATCATTTTGTGCGGATAAATTATGTCCAAAGCAAACAATTGCTATATCTGTCAAACAATTGCCATACCTGTTTCTCCACATGCTGGGCATTTTGGCTCATGGATTGCTGTTGGCTCTTCTCAACTCGAACGTGTGTCTGTCGTATTTCAGCATAATCATAGCCTTTGGTGGTGCAATTTGTCGTTAAGTGATATTGGCTAACGACAGTTTCGCCATTTATTTCTCCAGGCATCAGTGGTTCCATCTGGCATAAATATTCTACGTTGTTGCATACGGACACTTCAAATATAGCATAAATAAAAATACAACTTTGGCTAACAAAATGAGTTTTGACAATGTTATTCTGTTTTGTAAATATAATTATGTTTTGTAAATATAATTATGTCTTGTAAATATAATTATGTTTTGTAAATAAAATTATGTTTGGTTAATATTATTATGTATGGTTAACATTATTATGTTTGGTCAATATTTTTTGATTTGAAAACCTTATGGCGAAAATAAAACAATGTTACCAAAAGAAATTTGCCGATAAAAAAAATTATGAACAAATTAAGCAATCTTTATAAAATGGAATTGAGAAGAGGTATAAACTTGTGTGTTCACCTTCTCACCCAACAGGACAACCGTTGGGAACCTCCAGTCAAAAATCATTCTCCAGAAATCGACGACAGTGCCCTTCATTGGCATTTGTGTTACCACGAATGCGTTCTTCCTGCCATATCTCTGCGAGGGAAAAGACATGTATTGATAACATTTAACATCGGTCAGTTGCAAACTTACCGTTATGGTTCACAAGGAGGCCCCGTTATTGTTTAAGATATCTATGCTTGCCTTACCATTATTAGAAGGAATGGTGTACAGTAGCGTTAGATCTGATTGGTTGGTTGTATATTCAGGACGCTTTTAACCACTTTTGGTCACATCGCGTTAATTGGAGGGAGAAGGAAGGGAGAGTGGAGTCATGTCCCCAGGAGTAACCCCCTACTCTTTGCGAAGAAGGACATGGGATCCTTATCCTGCGAACACACAGACATGGCCACAGCGGGGCTCCAACCGTCAATCTACGTGTCGTTAGGCTCGCAGGTGACCAGAGCACTCGCTCTAGTCCAATGAGCAACCGGGCCGGCCCCGCGTTAGATCTGAAGGCGGCTAAATTATTGTCACGTAACCCTTATCTCCACGGCCCCGTCAACAGACAATCGTTGCCATGGTGACATTGCGTAAAGACTTTAAACTTTACGTCACACAAACATGAACTCTGGTTATGGAGTTAAACAGCTCGCCTAGCGGCACGTGCCAAGTTTCTTGAAACGCGAGAAAAGAGGGTACGTACGATACAATGTCAGGCAGATAATGCAAATTGGCGGTCTGTTGCACCTAACCCGCCATATTGCTATATTATAATGACGATTATGGATATTAGTTACGTTGGAAAAGTGAATAGTATAACAGGAAATTGGAAATAGATGGCACAACGAAGATGAAGACTGTTAAACTTTGTTGTGTCATATGCTTAACATATAGCCGGATAATTGATGAATTCCGCGACCAGGTGAGGATGCAACTAAATTACTGTTACTGAAATGTTGGAAAAGTCCAATCCAAGCTCCCGTGTAAAGATCATTCCACATAATACGACAATACTCACATGGACAAAGACGGCGTTGATGTAATCGGTGCGTCCTTCTACTCGGCTTGTCAGAATCAAGCGTTTGCTCTCCCCTGCAAATCAACACAGTTATAATGAACAGGGCGATTATTTCTCATATGGCTGCCGAGTCATATTTATAAAGCTTACCCACTCAAGCAAAGATATGAAATAGGTGACCGTGAAATGTCAATCATCTAACTCGCCTTTCCACTGTCGTTATACTATTTTAGGGCGAACCATTGTTTCAGCATAGCTCACGTCTGACTCAAGCCTACCATGTACTACAATAATCAATTGATTGGGCTCTAGCATGGAAGACGAATCCTCTTGGTATTCACAGGTTACGTTTACTGTGTGATATAACAAGCATATTGATGCAAGTTAGTGAAAGCAATTCACAATGTGAATACGCATCTGTCTTCTTTATATACGGATATCGTAAATGGCGATACATTGTCGATTTTTCACTTTTTAATGAAAAGCCGGAAATGTATATGCCATAGAGAACATCCAATGTCGCACTTGGGATGTTGTTCTGGTTTCTGTTCTTGTCTCTATTAACTTGGCTCAAAGCCACTTTGCGGTCCTCAGCCGTATACATTGGTTTCATCTCATCCAGCATCTAAAAACAGCAAAGAACAAATGACAACGTATTACTGGCCAAATGCACGGCCCTATATGTAGCATATATAGCGAATGTTTGCACCACGACCAGTCCAGTAAATCCGCCAGGGAAATGATTGTACCGGTAAGGCGTCACAGCCGCAAAACTTGGAGTTTTTTTTTATCAATATAGAAATATCGTGAGTTGGAATAGAGAGCTAATGTTTTTCTTGCAATATAATAAACCTGCATGTCGGTAGACCACAAAGACATACCAGGAATTGTTGCTTCATTAGTTCTTCTGACTTCTTCAGATAGGCAGTGAAGGTGTCGCAAGGAATGGTCGTATCGCCAATGGACAATGTCTCCAATATCGTGTCGTAGATAAATGCATATTGTTGCTGTAAAGCCAAAGGTTAGAAGAACACTTCATATTACTGGTGTATAACAGTTACCTTGACGCGGGCAAATTGTGGAGACGTCCTGTAATTAAACATTACAATCCAATACTATTTCAGCTAAAAGCTATATTTTTGTAAACTTTATGTTGGTTTATGATAACGTTGATGTGTAATGTTTTTTAACACATTCTTAAAACTAAACTGGTTTTCACAATGTATAATTTTTTTTCTGTTTTCCTAAAAGAAAGTATTTCAAACGTATCTGAAGCAATTAATTCATATACCGGACATAAATTGTGTTATAGTTTGTTGAGACGTCCGGAATCATGCGAAAAAGGCATGATAGCAAAAGCAAAGTCCATTAATTGCCTACCATAGTTTGCACCATCTGTATTTTCTGCTGCCTCAAGCTGTTAACACATCTAAAGACATCCACACTCCCTGTTTGCTCAGCTTCCTTCAGGAGAATATCGATGGCGATGAATGTCCCGGTCCGTCCAACACCAGCGCTGGAATTAATCCAACGGCCTGGCTTACAAGATATACTTTCACAATTCTAGAACCCAATGAAAGTAATTTTATTGAAGTTGAAGTTGTTTTCGAACTCTACTGCCGTCATACCTGCAGTGGACCACAGTTGGTCTCCCTGGTTCCATCCTTTGTCTGACTCTCTTGTAGAATCTGATGATGGAGGTGGTGTCATCGGGGACTCCATGGTCGGGCCACGAGGTGTAGTGACACTGATACACTACCCGATCTTCAGCCCCTTCCTGAATAATAACGTATCATACAAGTTGGTCTTCTTAACTGTGTTAACATTATTCGTTTAGGTTCAGTGTGATAATCAGAGATTGCTAAGAGTACACATCTGCTCAATTTGATGATATGTGTTCTAAATCGTTTGAAACGTGCAGTAAATTATAAGCATTGACATAGAGTCAAGATTCAAGATTCAAGACTCAATAGGGTTTATTCAACAAAAATAATAATTCGATATAAAATAAGACATATTGTCGCTGTCGCTTGAGCCACCCACAAAAATCATAACATTACTTAAGACAAGAACGTGCGCATCAATCAACATACAATATAATGATCAGAAGTATTATGGCGAGACAGTCCATGTCGTTACCTTGGCCACTAGAAATGTCCGATGTATGACGTCAGGCGCACACTCCTCATTGGTCAGTTTGATGGTGATGTCACCATACGTCATCGAGTCTGCCTCGTCTGGCCAGTACTTGACACATCGTGTCTGAAAATATATCCAAAATGTTTGGTCGACAACATCAAAATGATTTGAACGTTTAACAGATGTTTCAAACGTTCGCCAAGCATATCAAGTCAATCCGATTTATATGGATATATCATGACTCGTACTTCGATGACAACCATGAAATATATTAACAAAATATATTTACGTTTCCAGCCTCGACCAGGTTAGTCACCATGGCAATGACCGACGCATCTTTTTCCCACACCATACGCCAAAAATCCGATTTGGTAAAATCATTTGGCCCTGAAAATAAAAGTTTGGCGATGCATATAATGCCGACCTTGTAATACGATATGTGACATTATAGTGACTTACATCAATCAAAGCTGGTCCTTTAAATTGCCCCTTTGCGGAACATACACGGATTGCGGCTTTGACGGTTTCAGTTATTATGAATGGAAAAGCTTGAAGCCCGCTTTGATTCTAATCGGTTTCATTTTAAATAAACAAACGAATTTGAGTGGATGAGTTGTAAAGTGAGACAACCATGTTTGGACGCCGCCGAAGAAAGAAAGGCCAGAGCGTATTTCCGGAATATGCCTCACTGGTCAAATCCGTGTTTTCATTGCCTCATTCCGTCACTTACCCTGCGAAGCAATGAACTTCTCCTCGGTACTGACACCCTGCAAAGACAGATATCGTCATATACAACCATATAGTTTTACATCAATTTAAAATTATTTTATTGTTTTAATCCGCAGAAAGATTGTGATAATATCAATATTCAAACGTAATAAGCATTTGGTTTTTTTGGACTACAATACGAGAATATCACGGACTGTGAAACGTGTACAATTTCAAGCTTGAGGTGACACAAATTCGTTCCATATTGTTGACACACGGATAACAAGGCAAACAAGTGAGTAATTATAGCTCATTCGGTCCATGATATGACAAATGCATGTGAACATAATCGTGGGTAAGGCAGCGAGGAGTGACTGAGAGCTCACATCTATGTAGCTGGCGTTGATGTAGTCACTGCATGGATCTCCGGGTATGTGGCTAAGGCGAACGCGATTCTTGTCATCTGCAGCACAACCATCATAATGTCAATACCCTGATCAGGAAGCAATATAGTGATGAGTTAGGGAATTAGTATACCTAGGAATGGCAATCATTATATATTTGCACACCCACTACTAAGTACTTTAAATGCGACGAATTGAAATTCCACTTATCACTATGATCATGCAGTCAAGTCGGAAAAGTTGGCATGATATTATTTGGTTATTATCTTTTACTTCGAATCTATTAAAAATCAAGTTAATTTCCGAAAAATATAATCACACGAAGTGGTACTTATAACATTACAAGTTAAAATTGCGACTGAGACGAAACGTTGGAAATATATGATATCATCGGGTAAATGTGGCTGATAAAACGTACATGGCAAGATGTTCTTGAAGCGGTTCTTGGCCTTCTGACCTTCCTTTGTTGCTTCACTCCATGGAAACAGTTGTTCCACCGGCAAACGCTGAAGGTAAGAATTCTATGTTTACTCACATTTTCTTTTTATAGTTCTTATTTGTCATTTTAGAACCATAATAATAAATCATATCATATATGCCACGTTCCAGAGAAAGGCTCAATATCGAATGTTGGTAGATTATGTGAGTCCAGAAAACTTACATTGAACTCTTCTTCAAATGGCGTTTTGCTTTTCCTGAGTGTCTTGACATGAGCAAGCAGGGCAGGCACAGCACTTTTAGCCACGGACACATAGTTATAATACAAGTGGTCATCGTCGTTCGCTGGGTTCTCCTCGCCATCTGTATAACAAAGAATAAGGCATGCACCATGGCAATGGCTTGGGAAAATTGGTTGGTTGTATATTCAGGACGCTTTAATCACTTTTGGTCCTATCGCGTCAATGGCAAGAGGAATGGAAAGTGGAGCCATATCCTCGGGGTAACCCCCTACTCTTTGCGAAGAAGGACATGAGATCTTTATCCTGCGACCACACAGACCTGGCCACAGCAAGGCTAGAACCATCGATTCACGTGCCGTTAGGATCTCAGGTGGCCAGAGCACTTAATGCGAGCGCTGTAACCCACTGAGCTACCGGGAACTGGTGGATTAATTGGCTAAGACGGCATGTCATGTTGTCACAGAAAGTCATTAAAGTATCATTAAACTACAAGGACTAACTGCAATGTGAATTAAAATAGTAAAGGAACAGTTAATGGGTAAAGTGTGTATTACCGACCATGCACGTACCAATCAGAAGACGTCGATCGAGTTCAAATGATGATGAACAACTTTAAATCAGTGTGACCGAACATCATTAAAACGGTCGGTTACTGGAATTTTTCTGATATTGTAGCCTCGTTACCTGACTTGTCCTGATTAATAGGCGATTTTGTTTCATCTTGAACAGCATCCGCGCCACATGGAACCGGAACAGGAATTCGAGCCGCCGGCGGATTGGACTCGTCAGCTGTGGAGGAACCGGCCATGACCTGCTGTCTAACGGCATTAGAGGGTGTCGGGGAGCGGGTTTGCCAGCCATCCCCCGCGTCAATGATGGAGACGGTCGCCGTACTCTGCCGGTTGACGTCACTTCCGGTCTCCGTACCCCGCCCTTCGCCGTCGCGCCGTGCACGGTTCACGTAAGCGTAACTATAATCTTCAACGGCCTTGCTTTCTTGACGACGTCGCCTCCTTGGTATAAAAAATTGGTGACTGGTATTATTAATGACGAAGTTTGAACATATGGAGTTCTTATCGGAAGAGTGCGAAGGGTTAAGGTATGGTAGGGAGAAACCATATCTTCGGGAGTTACCAACTCTTTTTAAAGGAAGACATGGGACTTGCATCCTAGACACATATGGACATTTACACCCGAGGAGCTCTACACACGTATCGACTAGCAGAACCCACCCGATAATGACCGAACACGCTAACTACTGGGTCTCGAGGTGACAATAGACAATTGACGAATAGAAATTTCAGTTAAAATTCAGTTCAATATCGCACTCATCTTCATAGTGTAAAAGGTTACTGGAGTATTTGACCCTATAAGACCATTGACGGCAACATATACCTCATGTACGTTTTTCAATGTTCAGTGGGGTATAGCATGTAGCACCAACACTTCTCTTATAGTAAAGCAAATCCTACCTTAGGATGAACACCACAACGCCACCAACAACGATCAGAAGGATAAGGACGGCGATAACTCCTCCAGCTACTGCTGCTGTGGATGGTCCAGCCTCTAAACATAAGTCATCATGCAAGCATTAGGTTCGGCACAAACAGTATATATCCTTCTCCTCTGATCTTAATGGTGTGATGCAACTATTATGTGTGTTTTGGACCGCTTTTCTGCAGACAATGACCAAACTGGACCAATGAACCTCTCGGAACTAGGAAATGGGAATCGATGAAACATGCCCCAGCTTAGGTGCCCGAGCCCGGAATCGAACCCCGATCCTATTTATCTGCACTGAAATACGCTAACCTCTCCACAAGGGAGGCAACCTTGTCAGTAGAAAAACCTTATATACAATAACATAAACAATTTGAACGAAAAAAATTGACCGAAAATACATGAAAGGAGGTTCTCACGCTTGCCAACATTTTAACCAAGAATACATATTATGAAACAAGGGCAACATTTGCTCTTAACCATATGATTGCCCATATCAACATTGATACCTATCTCATTTGAACCTTTTCACACTAATTAATTGCAGAAAACTACTTTCAGGATCTTATTCGTGCATTGGTGGATCCCCTGAATACGCCATATGTACCTTCCGAACAGGTGTCTCCAGTGAAGCCGTCGGCGCAGGCCGCCAACGGGCAGATACCGGTAGTGACGTCACACGCTTTACCACCGGCACAGTGGCATTGCTGGCGACAGCCATGGCCAAAACGTCCAGAAGAGCATGCTGATAATTGAAGATACAATATGTTAGTGTTCTCCATGATTACGGGTACTTTTTGTTCAATTGTAAAGTATCTAGATATAAAAATGTGACTTTATTATATTTATTGAAATTATTCATATCGTAATAACTTCGAAAAAAAAGTGGTCGTCCATAAATGAAAATGCATCATGCAATGGATCATATATGCTACGTTTGCCAAATTATCTTGAGATTGATGCTTTAATTTTATTGCACATGCTTCCGCCATTTCCGTGTGTTATCCAACTGTCCTTCACTGTTTATTCATGGTACTATTCGGTAATATCCAGCATTAGCTGTCCGATGCGACATTGCTCTTGGTACAGCAATTAATTTCAGAAACATGACCCGGAGCACATACCAGGATTTGAGCAGGGAAGGAGTGCGGAGAGTAAGATCAAATAAGATCCGCGCATGTACCTTCCGAACACGTGTCTCCAGTGTAGCCGTCGGCGCAGCCCGCCATCGGGCAGCCACCGGTAGTGACGTTACACCCCTCTTCCCCAGCGCAGTGGCATTCCTGTTGACATCCATCGCCAAATTTCCCTGGCACGCATTCTGAAGATTGTGTACAGCGTTTTTATTATCTGGAGGTAAAATCTTGCAACATGACGAAACCCTCGTGTTGATATGTAGCATAATCTCCCTGCGCCCCTTGAATAAATTCATTAAAATAATTGCCTACTCACCGTATGTTGTTATGATTTAATATAGAACGCATTCAATAACAATGTCGTTGTTCTTCTTTATTATCCTGTCATATTATTGCAATAATTTCACTACGCTTGAGGCAGATTTATTAAACTGCATACGTGTTACACATACATCTATAATCACGCCCCACCTTGACACGTGCGGCCGCCATCCATGCTGTTGTACCCTGTACCACAGGTACAGGTGTAACTCCCGTCGGTGTTGGTGCACCGCTGTGAACAGCCATGACGCCTGGTAGCACATTCATCAATATCTGTGTGGAGGCAAATATAACATTTGAAAGCGATGGGGAAACATCCTGTAATGTTGCTTGTTTCGTTGGCATGCACCCATACACGTTTTAAGCAATGAGTGTTCTAGTATAATTGTATAGATGCACCATTTGCGCGATACCGCAAAGGTACGTTAATCCATATATGTGTAGATGCGAACATGACGCATCCTTTTGGTCACAATTTGATATATTGTTTTGACACATTTTGTGTACAGCTACAACCTTAAACAATCGTGTCTGTGATATATATTTTGCAAAGCGATACTTTGCATTCCGTATTTATATGTGCACGAATATCATGTATTTTGTCAATACCCTTGCAGGTATATCCATTTGCGAATAGGTCATATCCCCCATGACAGTAGCAGTGATAACTCCCTCGTGTGTTGTTACATGAGTGATGACACAGGAGGCTGCCTTCACACTCGTCAATATCTGCAATTTATAAATTTAAGGTAAATCATACAATGTCATGTGGTTGAGATGCGTGCTTGCTTACACTCATCAAACTTGCTCATAACTGATGTCATATTACATTAAATTAATTTCACTGGCAAATCGTCATTCTGTTGAGTGCGTCTGGAAATTAGACTTGTTAACTTGAAGTGATGCTTGAAGAAGGTGGAGATTTTATCAACCTGTTATTTTTGCTTCAACCGAACCACACGTAGGCCTACCTTGACAAGTGCGGCCGCCATCCACCCTGTTGTACCCTGAGTCACAGGTACAATAGTAACTCCCGTCGGTGTTGGTGCACCGCTGCGCACAGCCATGTTCAAAGTGGTCGGTAGCGCACTCATCGATATCTGTATCCAGATGATTTAATAATGCAGACATTAGAACAGGTATAATCAGCTACCACTTCCAATATTTTATGTTATATCCATCTGGAAGTGTATTCATTTACATATAAGTATTAATCAACCACTTTCTAACAGTCGGATGTCCGCTATTCGGTCAGTATGTTTCTCGGACGTTTAATGAATGTTCATACCATAGCTTCACATGTGCCGCCATCCCGCCTAGCATCTCCCCCCCCCCCCCATAACAGGCACATGTGTAGCCCCGGAAGGTATTCATACATTGATGTGAATATCTATGTTGTCCTGTCGCACAATTATTAACATATGTTCCCCGCTGATTTAATACCGTTAATCACTTGTTCTAGATTCAACCAGCCACGAGTGGATTTCCTTGTAAGCAGATTTAATCAAACCACACGTACCTTGACACGTGCGGCCGTCATCCATGCTGATGTACCCTGTATCACAGGTACAATTGTAACTCCCGGCGGTGTTGGTGCACCGCTGCGAACAGTCATGTTCAAATTGGTCGGTAGCGCACTCATCGATATCTGTATCCAGAACATTTAATATTGCACATATTAGTACAGGTATAATTAGTGACCACTTCCAACATTTTATGTTATATCCATCTGGAAGTGTATTCATTAACATATAAGTATTAATCCACCATTTTCTAACACTGGGATGTTCGCCATCCGGTCAGTATGTTTCTCGGACGTTCAATGAATGTTCATACCATTGTTTTACATGCGCGACCATCCCGGTTAGCATCTCCCCACCCCCCCCATAACAGGCACATGTGTAGCTCCGGAAGGTGTTCATACATTGATGTGAATAGGTATGTTGTCCTATCGCACAATTATTATCATATGTTCCCCGCTGATTTAATACCGTTCACTTGTCCTAGACTCAACCAGCCACGAGTGGATTTCCTTGTAAACAGCTTTAATCAAACCACACGTACCTTGACACGTGCGGCCGCCATCCATGCTGTACCCTGTATAACAGCTACATTGGTAACTTCCGACGAAGTTGGTGCACCGCTGCGAACAGCCATGGTGGGAAGCGCACTCATCGATATCTGTATCCAGAACATTTAATAATGCACATATTAGTACAGGTATAATTAGTGACCACTTCCAACATTTTATGTTATATCCATCTGGAAGTGTATTCATCAACATATAAGTCTTGATCCACCACTTTCTAACACTCGGATGTCCGCCATTCGGTCAGTGTGTTACTCTGACGTTCAATTAATATTCACATCATAGCTTCACATGTGCGACCATCCCGGCTCGCATACCCCCACCCCCCCCCCATTCCAGCCACATGTGTAGCTCCCGTTTATATCATGACTGAACTGTCCAAAGATATTCCATTGGTGTTCAATGTCAGATTGTCATTGCGTTGAGAATGAACGTTCTCAAATGTCCTTCCCTGGTGATTTAATACCGTCATCTGTTTTAGACTCAAACAACCACGAGTGGATTTCCTTGTATGCTGATTTAATTACCCCACCTTGACACGTGCGGTCGCCATCCGTGCTGTTGTACCCTGTATCGCAGGTACAATAGTAACTCCCGGCGGTGTTGATGCACCGCTGTGAACAGCCATGGTCGGTAATGCACTCATCGATATCTGTATGCAGATGATTTAAAAATTCACATATTGGTACAGGTATAATCACTGACCACCTCGAATATTTCATAACATATCCTTCTGGAAGTAAATTCTTTAATAAATAAGCATTAATTTAGGACCTCGGATTCGGATGCCTAGGGCCGGATCTAGGAAGTTGCTAAGGGGGGGGGGGTGCTCTCTGAAAAACTTGTGACCGTGGGGGGGGGGGGTGCTCGGAGAAGCCGACTTTAACAGTGTAACAGTGTATGTTCAGGTTCCCAAGCAGGGGGGGGGTGCAACCCCCGTAACCACCCCTCCTCTAGATCCGCCTCTGGATGCCCACGAATCTAACGTTCAATAAATATTCATGCTATACTTTCACACGTGAGACCCAGTTGCTTCACCGGGACTTACGTGCCATTTGTCGCATCACTTCCACTTTTTGACAACAAATACATACATTCACTCAGTTCATAGTGGATGGAAGCCCTGCAGCCCGTGCCAGTGTGTAGTCTATATGTTATAACCATCCCCGCTCACTTACCCCCAACTATCCAACTTTAAACAAAGTCCTTCTACTTGTCCTTGCACATAGAGAAGATATCATATCTTACCTTGGCAAGTGTTTCCACCATCCAACATGTCATATCCTTGTTCGCACGAACATCGGTAAATATCACCGTGGGGGTTACATCGCTGCCCGCCAGGACAGTTATGTTGTACGGGGTCGCATATCTCGTTATCTGGATAGGAGTAAATGCGTGACATTTTATTGCAGTCTTGGACGTCGTTGTATACGTAGGTAATTAATCGTTTATATATATAGACCTGTATACATTTACGGCTAGGAAAATATAGACTACCAACTATAGTTTTCGTATACCACGAATAAGCAGACTTCATGTTTCTCATACGAGCACAGTTCAAAGTTTTTATCTGTACAATATAATAACCAAATAATATTGTTGGAGAGCAACATTTTCATAGCACATGAATTTTGCTGGTTTCTGCAGTACGGATCTAAATGAATATGCTGGAGCCCATTCGCTTTGCAGCAACAAAAATGTATGTTAAATATTTGTCTGTCTATGGTGGTCTTCTGCATTTAGATTTGATATAGAAGGGAATAGTGGAGAAAAATAACCGTCGTTAAAATGAAATATTGTGATTGTGTTGTTTCGGTTTGAAAATATAAAAAACAAATCCGCCATGGCTCGGCCTCATGAATAACGACCAACCTTGCGACTCGCAGCTTCCATTGGTCACGTGGATCTCATCAAGCGCTATGTTGCCTAGTGGATCGTTGCCTGTCAGGCCTTCAAATTTAATCTGTATAAAACCAATTCAATGCCATGTCTAAATTGCCTGCCTTAAGCTTCCTAGAAATTAAGATATATTTTTTTGATAAGATAACTCATTGGTCAACTCCGGTCATTCGATGTAACAATTTAACCTGCTATCAATCGTCAAGTTATTCTACTGCTCAAGGAAAAGGTGTCCGATCCAAAGGAAAACGGTAATAATGAAATTCAGACAGACTGTTCATAGACGAATGCAATTCGCATTTGAACGTTTTTTGCCAGCCGTACAAATATACATTTCATGGGGATATTATAATTTAGTTTGGGAAACTATTTGGATTGTGAAAAGATGTAGAGCGATTAAATAGTTTATAATCATCACACGAAAGTGATGCATATAACTCACTCTTGACGTCAGAGTGATGTTTGCATCTAGCTGTGTGCGCGTCCAATTGTAGCCTTGTTCTCCTTCCTTGATGAAGATTACCTCATTGGGATGGGTGGTATTTACCTTCAGAGACCCAATGTCTTGCCCGTACATGTGATATGCGAAGGACACACAGACAACGCCGGAGTAACCCAATTGGGCAGTCTTGATGCTGGATATGTAATAATAATGCGTGTGATATTGACAACACAGGTGCATCTACTGTTGTCTACAAAAAGTAAATGTAGGCTTGACTAAAAGCACTTTAGTCTTCATAAACGCGTATTCTGTCTGTCCACAGCATTATATTCTGTTGTGATCCAGTACGCGTCAACTGAGACAAAGGAGAGCTGTGTGGATAAACGGCTGCAGAATTATTTAAAGAATAACGAAAAATAGTGAATTTGTCAACGAAATAAAGGTGGCTACAATTAATCACTTATTCTTACTAAGCAACTATTGACATCTGTATACATGCCGTCATGGTTGAGGATTCAACATAATAGCCAGTATTGTAGCGTATAGCTTCCTGTTTCTTTGTAAATTTATCCCTTCGATTATTAAACTAAAAAACTCCATGCGAAAGAAAACAAGGGTATTAATATCTACGCGTTGCCATTGCACATTGCACATTTCCAGTCACATGTACACATATAATAACCATTGGGACGATTCCAGTTACACTGCTATTAACAAGAGTAAGAGATCGTCCATGACAAATTACGCAGCGCCAAATCTATGAACAAAAAGCTTACATGGCTTTCTTTGAAGGAAAGTTAGACCCGACACTGAGATAGATGTAATAACGTCCACTATAAGCGGACGCCGGTCCAGATAACAGATGCGATTGGCCAGAGCGCCTGGTCCATTCAAAGTCACCCGTCGATCCGTGTTCCATTGAACAATATCCGACATCCTCAAATCCACAGGTAAAGAGTTCATCGCTTTGGGCGGCAACTGAAACACGTACAATTATTTTGTGATGAAAGTAGAAATACTGATATGCAATGGTTTATATCATCTCTCTATTTATATATCAACCACAATAACTATATATTTATATGTCTATGTATATGTATATATATATCGCAAAGTATGAAGAACAGTGATTGTGACAAAAGAGTAAATCAGTATCTAGATACTTGAAGACGATGTCATGCCAAACAAAGAACCAAAACACTCACAAGCTTCTTTAATAAAACAGATCAAGATGAGACTGCCGAAGCCAACCAGTATATCAGCATATCTGCAAAAGAAAACAAAGACAGACGTTATTTTTATATTGAAAATAACACATCTGGTCCAAACTCGGCAATACAACCAGAGCGCGCTACCACTACCGTCACGGTGTGTCCCACCCAGACAGCCGTGCGCGATACCAGTACGGTCACAGTGTCTTTCAGACAGCCGAGCGCACTATCACTACGGTCAGTGTCTCCCAGACAGCCGAGCGCACTACCACTACGCTCACAGTGTCTCCCACCCACTAAGCCAAGCGCACTACCACTACGGTCACAGTGTCTCCCACCCAGACAACCCTGCACGCCACCACTACGGCCACGATGTCTTTATGACAACCCAGCGCCACCACTACTGCCACGGTGTCTCTCAGACAACCCAGCGCAACCACTACTGCCACGGTGTCTCTCAGACAACCCAGCGCCACCACTACGGCCACAGTGTCTCACCCAGACAGGCGAGCACGCTACCACTACGGTCACAGTGTCTCCCGCCCATACAGCAGAGCGCGCTACCACTACGGTCACAGTGTGTCCAACCCAGACACCCGTGCGCGATACCACTACGGTCACAGTGTCGCACACCCAGACAGCCAAGCCCGCTACCACTACGGTCACAGTGTCTCCCACCCAGACAGCCAGGCCCGCTACCACTACGGTCACAGTGTCTCACCCCCAGACAGCCGAGTGCACTAACACTACGGTCACAGTGTCTCACCCCCAGACAGCCGTGCGCACTACCACTACGGTCGCAGTGCCTTACACCCAGACAGCCGAGTGCACTAACACTACGGTCACAGTGTCTCCCAACCACAGAGCCGAGCGCACTACCACTACGGTCACAGTGTCTCCCAATCAGACAGTTAAGCGCACTACCACTACGGTCACAGTATGGAACACACAGACAGCCAAGCCCGCTACCACTACGGTCACAGTGTCGCACACCCAGACAGCCAAGCCCGCTACCACTACGGTCACAGTGTCTCACACCCAGACAGCCGGGCCAGCTACCACTACGGTCACAGTGTCTCACACCCAGACAGCTAAGCGCACTATCACTACGGTCACAGAGTCGCACACCCAGGCAGCCTAGCTCGCTACCACTACGGTCACCGTGGTCTCCCATCCAGACAGCCGAGCGCACTACCACTACGGTCACAGTGTCTCCCAGTCGGACAGCCGAGCGCACTACCACTACGGTCACAGTGTCTCTCCCCCGACAGCCAAGCGCACTACCACTACGGTCACAGTGTCTCCCAAACAGACAGCCAAGCGCACTACCACTACGGTCACAGTGTCTTCCACCCAAACAGCCGAGTGCACTACCACTACGGTCACAGTGTCTCCCACCCAGGCAGCCGAGCGCACTACCACTACGGTCACAGTGTCTCCCACCCAATCAGCCAAGCGCACTACCACTACGGTCACAGTGTCTCTCTCCCAGGCAGCCAAGCGCACTACCACTACGGTCACAGTGTCTCCCACCCAGGCAGCCGAGCGCACTACCACTACGGTCACTGTGTCTCCCACCCAGGCAGCCGAGCGCACTACCACTACGGTCACAGTGTCTCTCTCCCAGGCAGCCAAGCGCACTACCACTACGGTCACAGTGTCTCCCACCCAGGCAGCCGAGCGCACGACCACTACGGTCACAGTGTCTCTCTCCCAGGCAGCCAAGCGCACTACCACTACGGTCACAGTGTCTCCCACCCAGACAGCCGAGCGCACTACCACTACGGTCACATTGCCCCCCACCCAGACAGCCGAGTGCACTACCACTACGGTCACAGTGTCTCCCAGTCGGACAGCCGAGCGCACTACCACTACGGTCACAGTGTCTCCCACCCAGGCAGTCGAGCGCACTACCACTACGGTCACAGTCTCTCCCACCCAGCTAGCCGAGCGCACTACCCCTACGGTCACAGTGTCTTCCACCCAAACAGCCGAGTGCACTACCACTACGGTCACAGTGTCTCCCACCCAAACAGCCAAGCGCGCTACCACTACGGTCACAGTGTCTCACACCCAGACAGCCGAGCGCACTACCACTACGGTCACAGTGACTCCCACCCAGACAGCCGAGTGCACTACTACTACGGTCACAGTGTCTCCCAGTCGGACAGCCGAGCGCACTACCACTGCGGACCAGGCATGGGGTGATTACATTGTAAATGTAATCGATTACGATTACGATTACGACCACTACGGTCACAGTGTCTCTCTCCCAGGCAGCCAAGCGCACTACCACTACGGTCACAGTGTCTCCCACCCAGGCAGCCGAGCGCACTACCACTACGGTCACAGTGTTCCCCAACCAATCAGCTAAGCGCACTACCACTACGGTCACAGGGTCTCTCTCCCAGGCAGCCAAGCGCACTACCACTACGGTCACAGTGTCTCCCACCCAGGCAGCCGAGTGCACTACCACTACGGTCACAGTGTCTCCCAGTCGGATAGCCGAGCGCACTACCACTGCGGTCACAGTGTCTCCCATCCAGACCGCCGAGTGCACTACCACTACGGTCACAGTGTCTCCCAGTCGGACAGCCGAGCGCACTACCACTACGGTCACAGTGTCTCCCACCCAAACAGCCGAGCGCACCACCACTACGGTCACAGTGTCTCCCACCCAGGCAGCCAAGCGCACTACCACTACGGTCACAGTGTCTCCCACCCAGGCAGCAGAGCGCACTACCACTACGGTCACTGTGTCTCCCACCCAGACCGCCAAGCGTACTACCACTACGGACAAAGTGTCTCACACCCAGACAGCCGAGTGCACTACCACTACGGTCACAGTGTCTCCCACCCAGGCAGCCGAGCGCACTACCACTACGGTCACAGTGTCTCACACCCAGACAGTAAGCGCACTACCACTACGGTCACAGTGTCGCGCACCCTGGCAGCCAAGCTCGCTACCACTACGGTCACCGTGTCTCCCATCCAGACAGCCAAGCGCAATACCACTACGGTCACAATGTCTCCCACCCAGACAGCCGAGCGTTCTACCACTACGGAGACAGTGTCTCCCACCCATACAGTCGAGCGCACTACCACTACGGTCACATTGTCTCCCACCCAGCACCCGTGCGCGCTACCACTACGGTCAAAGTGTCTCCCAGTCGGACAGCCGAGCGCACTACCACTACGGTCACAGTGTCTTCCACCCAGACACCCGTGCGCGCTACCACTACGGTCAAGTGTCTACCAGACAGCCGAGCACACTACCACTACGGTCACAGTGTCTCCCACCCAGACAGCCGAGCGCACTACCACTACGGTCACAGTGTCGCCCACCCAGCACCCGTGCGCGCTACCAGTACGGTCAAAGTGTCTTTCAGTCGGACAGCCGAGCGCACTACCACTACGGTCACAGTGTCTCCCACCCAGACACCCGTGGGCGCTACCACTACGGTCAAGTGTCTACCAGACAGCCGAGCACACTACCACTACGGTCACAGTGTCTCCCAGTCGGACAGCCGAGCGCACTACCACTGCGGACCAGGCATGGGGTGATTACATTGTAAATGTAATCGATTACGATTACGATTACGACCACTACGGTCACAGTGTCTCTCTCCCAGGCAGCCAAGCGCACTACCACTACGGTCACAGTGTCTCCCACCCAGGCAGCCGAGCGCACTACCACTACGGTCACAGTGTTCCCCAACCAATCAGCTAAGCGCACTACCACTACGGTCACAGTGTCTCTCTCCCAGGCAGCCAAGCGCACTACCACTACGGTCACAGTGTCTCCCACCCAGGCAGCCGAGTGCACTACCACTACGGTCACAGTGTCTCCCAGTCGGATAGCCGAGCGCACTACCACTGCGGTCACAGTGTCTCCCACCCAGGCAGCCGAGCGCACTGCCACTACTGTCACAGTGTCTCCCACCCAAACAGCCAATCGCGCTACCACTACGGTCACAGTGTCTCACACCCAGACAGCCGAGCGCACTACCACTACAGTCACAGTGTCTCCCACCCAGACCGCCGAGTGCACTACCACTACGGTCACAGTGTCTCCCAGTCGGACAGCCGAGCGCACTACCACTACGGTCACAGTGTCTCCCACCCAAACAGCCGAGCGCACTACCACTACGGTCACAGTGTCTCCCACCCAGGCAGCCAAGCGCACTACCACTACGGTCACAGTGTCTCCCACCCAGGCAGCAGAGCGCACTACCACTACGGTCACTGTGTCTCCCACCCAGACCGCCAAGTGTACTACCACTACGGACAAAGTGTCTCACACCCAGACAGCCGAGTGCACTACCACTACGGTCACAGTGTCTCCCACCCAGGCAGCCGAGCGCACTACCACTACGGTCACAGTGTCTCACACCTAGACAGTAAGCGCACTACCACTACGGTCACAGTGTCGCACACCCTGGCAGCCAAGCTCGCTACCACTACGGTCACCGTGTCTCCCATCCAGACAGCCAAGCGCAATACCACTACGGTCACAATGTCTCCCACCCAGACAGCCGAGCGTTCTACCACTACGGAGACAGTGTCTCCCACCCATACAGTCGAGCGCACTACCACTACGGTCACATTGTCTCCCACCCAGCACCCGTGCGCGCTACCACTACGGTCAAAGTGTCTCCCAGTCGGACAGCCGAGCGCACTACCACTACGGTCACAGTGTCTCCCACCCAGACACCCGTGCGCGCTACCACTACGGTCACAGTGTCTCCCACCCAGACAGCCGAGCGCACTACCACTACGGTCACAGTGTCCCCCACCCAGCACCCGTGCGCGCTACCAGTACGGTCAAAGTGTCTTTCAGTCGGACAGCCGAGCGCACTACCACTACGGTCACAGTGTCTCCCACCCAGACACCCGTGGGCGCTATCACTACGGTCAAGTGTCTACCAGACAGCCGAGCACACTACCACTACGGTCACAGTGTCTCCCACGGAGACAGCCGAGCGCACTTCCACTACGGTCATAGTGACTCCCACTCCGACAGCCGAGCGCACTACCACTACGGTCACAGTGTCTCCCACCCAGACACCCGTGCGCGCTACCACTACGGTCAAGTGTCTACCAGACAGCCGAGCGCACTACCACTACGGTCACAGTGTCTCCCACCCAGACAGCCGAGTGCACTACCACTACGGTCACAGTGTCCCCCACCCAGACAGCCGAGCGCACTACCACTACGGTCACAGTGTCTCCCACCCAGACAGCCGAGCGCACTACCACTACGGTCACAGTGTCTCCCACCCAGACACCCGTGCGCGCTACCAGTACGGTCAAGTGTCTACCAGACAGCCGAGCGCACTACCACTACGGTCACAGTGTCTCCCACCCAGACAGCCGAGCGCACTACCACTACGGTCACAGTGTCCCCCACCCACACAGCCGAGCGCACTACCACTACGGTCACAGTGTCTCCCACCCAGGCAGCGGAGCGCACTACCACTACGGTCACAGTGTTCCCCACCGAATCAGCCAAGCGCACTACCACTACAGTCACAGTGTCTCTCCCCCAGGCAGCCAAGCGCACTACCACTACGGTCACAGAGTCTCCCACCCAGGCAGCCGAGCGCACTACCACTACGGTCACAGTGTCTCTCTCCCAGGCAGCCAAGCGCACTACCACTACGGTCACAGTGTCTCCCACCCAGACAGCCGAGCACACTACCACTACGGTCACAGTGTCTCACACCCAGACATCTAAGCGCACTACCACTACGGTCACAGTGTCGCACACCCTGGCAGCCAAGCTCGCTACAACTACGGTCACAGTGTCTCCCATCCAGACAGTCAAGCGCAATACCACTACGGTCACAATGTCTCCCACCCAGACAGCCGAGCGTTCTGCCACTACGGAGACAGTGTCTCCCACCCATACAGTCGAGCGCACTACCACTACGGTCACATTGTCTCCCACCCAGCACCCGTGCGCGCTACCACTACGGTCAAAGTGTCTCCCAGTCGGACAGCCGAGCGCACTACCACTACGGTCACAGTGTCTCCCACCCAGACAGCCGGGCGCACTACCACTACGGTCACAGTGTCTCCCACCCAGACAGCCGAGCCCACTACCACTACGGTCACAGTGTCTCCCACCCAGACAGCCGAGCGCACTACCACTACGGTCACAGTGTCCCCCACCCAGACAGCCGAGCGCACTATCACTACGGTCACAGTGTCTCCCACCCAGACAGCCGAGCCCACTACCACTACGGTCACAGTGTCTCCCACCCAGGCAGCGGAGCGCACTACCACTACGGTCACAGTGTTCCCCACCGAATCAGCTTAGCGCACTACCACTACAGTCACAGTGTCTCTCTCCCAGGCAGCCAAGCGCACTACCACTACGGTCACAGTGTCTCCCACCCAGGCAGCCGAGCGCACTACCACTACGGTCACAGTGTCTCTCTCCCAGGCAGCCAAGCGCACTACCACTACGGTCACAGTGTCTCCCACCCAGACAGCCGAGCACACTATCACTACGGTCACATTGCCCCCCACCCAGACAGCCGAGTGCACTACCACTACGGTCACAGTGTCTCCCAGTCGGACAGCCGAGCGCACTACCTCTACGGTCACAGTGTCTCCCAGTCGGACAGCCGAGCGCACTACCACTGCGGTCACAGTCTCTCGCACCCAGGCAGCCGAGCGCACTACCACTACGGTCACAGTGTCTTCCACCCAAACAGCCGAGTGCACTACCACTACGGTCACAGTGTCTCCCAGTCGGACAGCCGAGCGCACTACCACTGCGGTCAGTGTCTCCCACCCAGGCAGCCGAGCGCACTACCACTACGGTCACAGTGTCTCCCACCCAAACAGCCAAGCGCGCTACCACTACGGTCACAGTGTCTCACACCCAGACAGCCGAGCGCACTACCACTACGGTCACAGTGTCTCCCACCCAGACAGCCGAGTGCACTACCACTGCGGTCACAGTGTCTCCCACCCAGGCAGCAGAGCGCACTACCACTACGGTCACAGTGTCTCCAAACCAGAGAGCCAAGCGGACTACCACTACGGTCACATCGTCGCACACCCAAACAGCCAAGCCCGCTACCACTACGGTCACAGTGTCTCACACCCAGACAGCAGAGCGCACTACCACTACGGTCACAGTGTCTCACACCCAGACAGCCGGGCCCGCTACCACTACGATCACAGTGTCTCACACCCAGACAGCCGGGCCCTCTACCACTACCTTCACAGTGTCTCACACCCAGACAGCTAAGCGCACTACCACTACGGTCGAAGTGTCGCACACCCAGGCATCCAAGCTCGCTACCACTACGGTCACAGTGTCTCTCATCCAGACAGCCAAGCGCGCTACCACTACGGCCACAATGTCTCCCACCCAGACAGCCGAGCGTTCTTCCACTACGGACACAGTGTATCCCACCCAGACACCCGTGCACGCTACCACCACGGTCAAGTGTCTCCCAGACAGCCGAGCGCCCTACCACTACGGTCACAGTGTCTCCCACCCAGACAACCGAGCGCACTACCACTACGGTGACAGTGTCTCCGACCCAGACAGCCGAGCGCACTACCACTGCTGTCACAATGTCTCCCACCCATACAGCCGAGCGCGCTACCACTACGGTCACAGTGTCTCCCACCCAGACACCCGTGCACGCTACCACCACGGTCAAGTGTCTCCCAGACAGCCGAGCGCCCTACCACTACGGTCACAGTGTCTCCCACCCAGACAACCGAGCGCACTACCACTACGGTGACAGTGTCTCCGACCCAGACAGCAGAGCGCACTACCACTGCTGTCACAATGTCTCCCACCCATACAGCCGAGCGCGCTACCACTACGGTCACAGTGTATCCCACCCAGACACCCGTGCACGCTACCACCACGGTCAAGTGTCTCCCAGACAGCCGAGCGCCCTACCACTACGGTCACAGTGTCTCCCACCCAGACAACCGAGCGCACTACCACTACGGTCACAGTGTCTCTCTCCCAGGCAGCCAAGCGCACTACCACTACGGTCACAGTGTCTCTCTCCCAGGCAGCCAAGCGCACTACCACTACGGTCACAGTGTCTCCCACCCAGGCAGCCGAGCGCACTACCACTACGGTCACAGCGTCTCCCACCCAGGCAGCCAAGCGCACTACCACTACGCTCACAGTGTCTCCCACCCAGGCAGCCGAGCGCACTACCACTACGGTCACAGTGTCTTCCACCCAAACAGCCGAGTGCACTACCACTACGGTCACAGTGTCTCCCACCCAGGCAGCCGAGCGCGCTACCACTACGGTCACAGTGTCTCCCACCCAATCAGCCAAGCGCACTACCACTACGGTCACAGTGTCTCACACCCAGACAGCCGAGCGCACTACCACTACGGTCACAGTGTCTTCCACCCAAACAGCTGAGTGCACTACCACTATGGTCACAGTGTCTCTCTCCCAGGCAGCCAAGCGCACTACCACTACGGTCACAGTGTCTCCCACCCAGGCAGCCGAGCGCACTACCACTACGGTCACAGTGTCTCTCTCCCAGGCAGCCAAGCGCACTACCACTACGGTCACATTGCCCCCAACCCAGACAGCCGAGTGCACTACCACTACGGTCACATTGCCCCCCACCCAGACAGCCGAGTGCACTACGACTGCGGTCACAGTGTTTCCCACCCAGGCAACCGAGCGCACTACCACTACGGTCACAGTGTCTCCCACCCAGGCAGCCGAGCGCACTACCACTACGGTCACAGTGTCTTCCACCCAAACAGCCGAATGCACTACCACTACGGTCACAGTGTCTCCCAGTCGGATAGCCGAGCGTACTACCACTGCGGTCACAGTGTCTCCCACCCAGACAGCCGAGCGCACTACCACTACGGTCACAGTGTCTCCCACCCAAACAGCCAAGCGCGCTACCACTACGGTCACAGTGTGTCCCACCCAGACAGCCGAGTGCACTACCACTACGGTCACAGTGTCTCCCACCCAGACAGCCGAGCGCACTACCACTACGGTCACAGTGTCTCCCACCCAGACAGCCGAGCGCACTACCACTACGGTCACAGTGTCTCCCACCCAGGCAGCAGAGCGCACTACCACTACGGTCACTGTGTCTCCCACCCAGATCGCCAAGCGTACTACCACTACGGACAAAGTGTCTCACACCCAGACAGCCGAGTGCACTACCACTACGGTCACAGTGTCTCCCACCCAGGCAGCCAAGCGCACTACCACTACGGTCACAGTGTCTCCCACCCAGGCAGCCGAGCGCACTACTACTACTGTTTCAGTGTCTCCATGCATTACCTTGTATTACCTTGCCCAACTGATATAGGGCTGTACAGTCACTACGGAATCTTATCGAGAACCCACAAGACAGGGATACTTATGCCCTATGTCAATGCACCGCTAACCACTGCAGTTCTGTGCATATCCGAATTATTACCATCCGAGTAGATGTATGTAATGTATGAGCGGTTAGACAGTTGATAAACCAGAATGCGGCTATTTCATGAGTAACTGCTTGTGTCGGATTTTTCCATGTCGTATGACGTAATAATAATCACGAATTGCTTCTCTGCGCGCCGTAACTAATTGTTATATATCAACGCACCTTATATTGACTGACCAGGCAAGGACAATGATGTTCCGTTGGTCGCAGAAATGTAACATCAATGATTATGCCTCCAACAGTCTCATCGAACGAACCAAATGCATTATGGAGAAATAAATGTCTTATCTTTAACTATATTATGATTTTATATAGTTAATTTTATAATGCTTGGACAAAAGCAGCCGGCCGGTTCCCAACACTGCAATGAATGCGAGTCACGCAGCTTCAGCAAGGCACCAGCGTGATGCGCACGATATTCAGCAGGCGTTTTTGTGTTGGTCCCCAACGAATCTAGACCGGAAATAGAACCCGAGAGAATTGTAAAAAAAAAAGGGTTAAAATGGTGCGCAAAGGGGTCATGCACCTTTGCGTACCATTTTAACCGTGATAACTACTTTTATCAAGCAAACTAAAATGACAAGCAACATACCCAGCTAAACACGCGACTAAGTTACCGCCACTTGCACCGCACCAGGAACTGAGATCAGCCCACCAATAATTACTGGGACTGACGCCCACGTTTTATTTGTCGCTCGTGTATTCAATGGCGAGGAGAGTGATATATCGCTTCATATATATAAATATATTATACGACGTGCGATCATCACTACCGCACAACCCGGCAGGATGGGTCTGCATGTATTGTGCATACAATATATAGTGCTGAATATGTACTTCCGTGTTTGACTCAGGCCCACTCACAAAAACAATATGTCTACATATTATGAGCCATTATTTTCACATTATGTTGTGCACATACAGATGGATATGCGCATAGGCAGAGCGGGGACACACACGGCAGAGTCAGACGGAGTTATCAGCATGCCGCCAAATTATATTATAAATGATGTCAATTTGTAATATGATTGCCAACCACCAACAACATATTTGTTTAACAAATTGCCACGTGACACGCGATTGCTGGCTCAGTAAATGAATTAATATTGAGGTAAATTGAATTATATAACGTATTATTATATAAACATGTCATACTGCCCGGGTCATAATCCCAATGATACGGCATTCATTTATCCGGTAATTTGATGTAACGATAATCACGTATGCTGCGAAAATGACAGTGAAACTGGCATTGCGATACCGGCCTGCTTGCAATCTCTATGGTTTAATCCACATTTAAAAACTACTCGCGTAACCTGCATCTCAGATATCTGCTGCAATGCGCATGCGTCGTATATTGTCTTACTGTTCCAGTCGCCAGCTAGACCCGACCCGGTTCGCCCTAATATTCTAAAAACAAAAAGCACAATTACATGTGTCTTACCTGTTTAATGACATGATATGAGATGTCAATGAATAGCCAGCCAGGCTACTGTTTCTATATATCAACAACCGCTTGATGCTTTGGCCGCCTGTCCGGCTACGGTACTTCATGTACAGCTCAGCCAAGATGACGCATCTAAACACAATCACGATTGGAAGTGTTTTTTTATGCTGAGGCTTGCGACGCTGCTGGTATCCAGATACGAATCGACCCTCGTACCAATACGTGTGTGGATGATGCTACAATAGCATGCACCAACTTGGTATCGAGACAAGTATCCGTGTTCGTACTGGACTGGAACTAGCAAGGAACGGATATTAGTTCTTAGCAAGGGTTGGTGTTGGCCCTTGAGTGACCGTCGGTTCCATTGCAGCAATATGTCTCTGTATATTTTCAGGCACGCGTGTCCATGTACCACTGCACTGTATGATGTCAGACTGTCACTGGTAGACTGCACGATATGATGCGACTATATGTGCAAATACCCAGCTAAACTTTCATGAAATAAACTACTTCCCTGTTTGAGAAAGTCCCAAATGATAGTCATTGCGTGAATGGAGATTGGGTGCCTTATCAGTCCCCATTATGCCGAGTAAAATAGGGGATGCCCCATTTGTTGCACCAAATCGTCCGTGTTCCGATCCACCGTCGATGTTTCCCCACAATGACTTAATTGCTACATCCTTCCTGGTAGCAACGGTAGGGTTCGATGGCGGAAGTTAATTACCATTAACTACCCAGCTAACACAAAAACGTTATTTTGACGTCGTAGAAACGATACAAATTGGTTTCGGAAACGTTTTCAAAAAACGTTATAATTGCGTTATTTTGTAGAGGTGTTTTAATGCTTTTAAAACGTTTTCGTAAAACGTTATTATTACCTTTTTTAACCTTTTAGGAATGTTTTTAAAACGCTATAAAACGTTTATTGGACGTTATAAAACCTGTATTGGACGTTATAAAAATGCGATTTTGCAGTGGTTTTTATGCATTTCATAACGTTAATGAAATGAATGTAATATTAATTCTATGTCACGCGGGGAAAAAGAAATTCATGCAACAACAATTTAGCTCAGTTCAAAGGCTCTTTATTGCCGAATTACATGCAATAAATCTGTTTAAATCAGGCTGAGGTCTCGTTAGGCTCATTCTGGAACAAGAACGTTAAGCAGGGTAAATATTTGAGGTCTAATTGGAACTCTCCTGACAGATTGTAAGTAATTAACTTACGTGTAGAAAAACAAACTATTCAGTACATACATGAAGGTGTCTTACTTGACCGGGAAGCGAAAAAATATGGTTGTGCTCGACCGCGAAAGATATCCCCATAAGTTCGGATAAAGTTTGCCTTCCTACCCTTCTGCCAAGGAGCAGACTTGAGCACATAACACACTTTTCGTCGATGGAATGGTACTTCATGCTGGCTTCTGAAACAAAAAATACATCAAACGAAACCTGTAATACAGTTAGTAATCATGCAATCATGATAAGGCAACTTTGAGTAACTTTGCAGACGTTGGTAGATTGGCAGGGAAGTTTGGCTTTTTGCCCCCTAAGGCTGTGTAGCCCCCACAGCCTGTTCGTACCCAAGCGCTTCATCATATTTCTGATCAGGTCCGCAACTGTGCTCATGACACAAATCTGAAGGTTATTGTGTGAAATAATAAATTTCCTATAAAACCATTGCTACGTTCACAAGATCAAAATAACTGCGCTTCCGATTATAATAATTGAAGGAAATGTTGAAGATGCCCAATCAGCCAACGCGTGTGTATTACTCACTACCACTAATGCCATCACTCACTGATTACAATTTGCCTGTATGAAAAAAAAATCAGCATTGGGTCTGATTGTGACAACCCATTTCCGTCATAATATACCCATATAGACACATGTACAAAGAAACCAACAAAGTATGTTAACAAGATGATAATGAGAGGAACGTACAGGATATAAGATTTACAATCTTTGTACTAAGGTTCATACAAATAAGAACAGACATGAAACTGGCCCCAAGCTAGTGCCGTGGTGGCAGTGTAGTATCTCGGTACCGGTCCGCTTGCAAACATCCTTAAACCTAAGCTTTTGCCGTCCAGTTGGCCTTTTGCCATCGGCAAGCTCACCGTAGAGCATATCCTTTGGAATGCGTTCATCTTGCATTCGATGAACGTTTCCAAGCCAACGAAGACGTCGTTGTTTCACAAGAGCAAGAATGCTTGGTAGGTTGACCCTGGCTAACACGTCGGCATTTGTTACCTTGTCTTGCTAAGAAATGCCAAAAATGTTTCGCACGCAACGAAGATGGAAGTTATTTAACGTTTTTGCTTTGCCACCATATGTAGTTCACGTTTCACTGCCATACAGCTGGCTACTTAGAACACACGTACTGCAGATTAGCATTTTGATGCGAAAGGTTTCAAGCACGTTTGTTTAACCTACCAAAGGTGGTGGCTGCCTTCCCAATGCGAGTATTTATTTCTTCGTCCAGGGATAAATTATCAGTGACGGTACTTCCTAGGTAACAAAACTTATTCACCACCACTAAAGGATTATTTAGTGTAATAGTCAAAGCGAAAAAAGCCCACGCGTTTGAGAGTCGATCCATGAGTCTCTGCAGCTGGCTTTCTGAATGCCCAACCAACGCTGCATCGTCAGCAAATCCCTTATTAGGAAGCGTCACCGCTTGGACTTAGCACGCAATCTGGAAAGGTTGTACAATTTCTCATCCGATCTAGTGTGCAGGTAAACCCCCTCCGCATCCTCATCAAATGCGTGCGAAAGGACCATAGGGAAGAAGATGCAAAATAACGTTGGCGCAAGACCACAACCCTGGTTCACGCCATTTCAGGCTTGGAAGCTCTCGAACGTAGCTCCGTCGAACTGTACTGTGCTGAACGAATGTTCATGAAAGGAGCGGATACGGTTAAAGAGTCTGCGAGGGCAGCCAGTAGACTCCAAGATTGTGTACAACTCAGATATGCACACAGTATCAGAAGCCTAGGTGAGATTAATAAAAGCTAGTTACAGGGGACGATTTTCGTCATAATAATGATCATAATGAGTTATTATGGCGAGACAGTCCATGTCGTTACCTTGGCCACTAGAAATGTCCGATGTATGACGTCAGGCGCAGACTCCTCATTGGTCAGCGTGATGGTGATGTCACCATACGTGATCGAGTCTGCCTTGTCTGGCAAGTACTTGGCACATCGTGTCTGAAAATATATCCAAAATGTTTGGTCGACAAATTCAAAATGATGTGAACATTTAACAGATGTTTCAAACGTTCGCCGATTTATATGGATATATCATGAGTCGTACTTTGATGACAACCATGAAATATATTAACAAAATATATTTACGTTTCCAGCCTAGACCAGGTTAGTCACCATGGCAATGACCGACACATCTTTTTCCCACATCATACGCCAGAAATCGGAGTTGGTAAAATCAGTTGGTAAAATCAGTTGGCCCTCAAAATAGAAGGTTGGTGATGTAATAAGCATTTGGTTCTTTGCACTTTTATGAGGAATTGGGCGATATTCATCAAATAATACACAAATGCATTGAAAAATACATGCATATGGAAAGTGTAAAATTGCAAGCTTGAGGTGACACAAATACCGCAGTAGGATTGTGATAATATCAATATTCAAACGTAATAAGCATTTGTTTTTTTTAACTACAATACGAGAATATCACGGACTGTGAAACGTGTACAATTTCAAGCTTGAGGTGACACAAATTCGTTCCATCCTGTTGACACACCGATAACAAGGCAAGTAATTGAGCAATTATGGCTCATTCGGTCAATGATATGACAAACAGCATGTGTACATAATCGTGGGTAAGGCAGCGAGGAGTGACTGAGAGCTCACATCTATATAGCTGGCGTTGATGTAGTCACTGCATGGATCTCCGGGTATGTGGCTAAGGCGAACGCGATTCTTGTCATCTGCAGCACAACCATCATAATGTCAATACCCTGATCAGGAAGCAATATAGTGATGAGTTAGGGAATTAGTATACCTAGGAATGGCAATCATTATATATTTGCACACCCACTACTAAGTACTTTAAATGCGACGAATTGAAATTCCACTTATTACTATGATCATGCAGTCAAGTCGGAAAAGTTGGCATTATATTATTTGGTTATCTTTTACTTCGAATCTATTCAAAACTATGAAGTTAATTTCCGAAAAACATAATCATACTAAGTGCTACTCATCGCGTTACAAGTTAAGAGGGCGACTAAGACGAAACGTCGGAAATATATGATATCATCGCGTGAATGTGCCTCATAAGACATGGCATGAACATGGCAAGATGTTCTTGAAGCGGTTCTTGGCCTTCTGACCCTCCTTTGTGGCTTCATTCCATGGAGACAGCTGATCCACCGGCAAACGCTGAAGGTAAGTATTCTAAGATTACTCACATTTTCTTTTCATAACTCTTGTTTGTCATTTTAGAACCATAATAATATTATTGACATCTGCGCCTTTCGAGAATAATAATGATATCTGCGCCATTTGAGGACATTATTGATATCTGCACCACTTGTCGTTTTCTGATCAAACAAATCAAAACATATATGCTACGCTCCAGAGAAAAGCTCAATATCGAATTTTAATAGAATATGTGAGTCCAGAAATCTTACATTGAACTCTTCTTCAAATGGCGCCTTGCCTTTCCTGAGTGTCTTGAAATGAGCAAGCAGGGCAGGTACAGCACTTTTAGCCACGGACACATAGGTATAATACAACTGGTCATCGTCGCTCGCTGGGTTCTCCTCGCCATCTGTATAACAAAGAATAAGGCATGCACCATGGCAATGGCTGTGGTAAGTTGGTTGGTTGTATATTCAGGACGCTTTAATAACTTTTGGTCTTTTGGTCATATCATATTTGGTCAATGGGAGAAGGAAGGGAGAGTGAAGCCATATCGCCGGGGGTAACCCCCTACTCTTTGCGAAGAAGGACATGGGATCGTTATCATGCGAACACACAGACAAGGCCACAGCTGAGCTCTAACCATCGATTCACGTGTCGTTAGGCTCTCAGGTGGTCAGCGCACTCAATGCAAGCGCTCTAACCCAAGGAGCTACCGGGAACTGATGGATTACTTCGCTAAGGCGGCATGTCATGTTGTCACAGAAAGACATTAAAGTATCATTAAACTACAAGGACTAACCGCAATGTGAAGTATAAAATTATACTTCCACTTGTACCCAAACTATAAATATAATATCCGTTGTCAATCAACGCATAACGCAGCTGCGAGGTCAGTGGATCGAGTTCGAATCATGATGAACTTTAAATCAGTGAGACCGAACAGTTGACGACATCATTAATATGGTCGGACACTGGGATTTTTCTGATATTGTAGCCTCGTTACCTGACTCTTCTTGATCAATAGGCGATTTTGTTTCATCTTGAACAACATCCGCGCCACATGGAGCCGGAACAGGAAGTCGAGCGGCTGGCGGATGGGACTTTGCCGATCTTCCATCTAGCGATGCCTTCACAGTTGCGTCTCTGCACCGGCGGAGATGTGAAGCGGTGGCTAGTGTCTGCTCAGCCGTGGAGGAACCGGCCATGACCTGCTGTCTAACGGCGTCAGAGGGTGTCGGGGAGCGGGTTTGCCAGCCATACTCCGTGTCAATGATGGAGACGGTTGCCGTACTCCGCCGGTTGACGTTACTTCCGGTAGCCGTACTCTGCCGGTTGACGTCACTTCCGCTTTCCGCACCCCGCCCGTCGCCGTCGCGCCGTGCACGGTTCACGTAGGGGTAACAAAATCTTCAATGGCCTTGATTTCCTGACGACGTCGCCTCCTTGCTATAAAAATTGGTGACTGCATGGTTGTATTAAGGAGTTCTTACAGGGACAGTGCGAAGGGTTAAGGTAAGATAGGGCGGAACCATATCTTCGAGAGTTACCAACTGTCTTTAAAGCAAGACATCGGAATTGTATCCTGGACACATTTGGACATTAACACCCGAGGGGCTCTACATACGTATCGACTAGCAGAACCCACCAGATAATGACCGAACACGCCAACTACAGGGTCTCGAGGTGACAGTAGACAATTGACGAATAGAAATTTCAGTTATTCCAGACCGAACCCGGACCATCCCGGACGACCCGGACGACCCCGGACGACCCGGGATCATCCCGTACCATCCCGGACCATCCCGGCAGCGCTACGGCAGAGCCAAGGACTATCCCGGACCGCCCCGGACCGCCCCGGACCATCCTGGAGGGTATAAAAAGAGGTGGTGGTCCGGGGGGTTCCGGGGGGTTCCGGGGGGGTCCGGGGCCGTCCGGGGCTGGTCTTAGGCGGTCCGGGGTTGGTCCGGGGTCGGTCCGGGATGGTCCGGGGTCAGTCCGGGGTGTTCCGAGGTCACTCCGGGATGGTCCGGGATGATCCGTGATGCTCCGCAGCTCAGCCGGGGTAGTCCGGAGGGGTCCGTGGCGACCAAAAACAGCCCAGATCGACCCGGACCGCACCGGACCTGAGCTGCGGCACATCACGGCAGAGCAACGGACCATCCCCGGACCATCACGGCAGAGCTACGGACCATCCCCGGACCGCCCCGGACCATCACGGCAGAGCTACGGACCATCCCCGGACCACCCCGGATTACGTCCGGGGTGGTCCGGGGCGGTCCGGGGTCTTGGTGTGACCTAGACTTTAGGTCCAAATTTAGGCGATATCGTGACACGAGTGACTAAAGCACCAAACTTCGTCAACTTACTAATTAGCACATGGGGAATCTTTCTGGATGGGGATGCCCGGGCTGAGCCGTCAAGGTCATGTTAGGTCAAATAGTCGCTGAGGTCAAATTTAGCCCGGAATCGATGTAACATGCCCCAGCTTAGGTTCCCGGGCCTGGAATCGATGTAACATGTCCCAGCTTAGGTGCCCGGGCCTGGAATCGATGTAACATGTCCCAGCTTAGGTGCCCGGGCCCGGAATCGATTTAGCATGCCTCAGCTTAGGTGCCCGGGCCTGGAATCGATGTAACATGCCCCAGCTTAGGTACCCGGGCCCGGAATCGATGTAACATGCCCCAGCTTAGGTGCCCGGGCTTGGAATCGATGTAACATGCCCCAGCTTAGGTGCCCGGGTCTGGAATCGATGTAACATGTCCCAGCTTAGGTGCCCGGGCCTGGAATCAATGTAACATGCCCCAGCTTAGGTGCCCGGGCCTGGCATCGAGGTAACATGCCCCAGCTAAGGTGCCCGGGCCTGGAGTCGATGTAACATGTTCCACCTTAGGTGCCCGGGCCCGGAATCGTTGTAACATGCCCCAGCTTAGGTGCCCGGGCCTGGAATCGATGTAACATGCCCCAGCTTAGGTGCCCGGGCCCGGAATCGATGTAACATGCCCCAGCTTAGGTTCCCGGGCCCGGGATCGATGTAACATGCCCCAGCTTAGGTGCCCGGGCCCGGAATCGATGTAACATGTCCCATCTTAGGTGCCCGGGCCCGGAATCGATGTAACATGCCCCAGCGTAGGTTTCCGGGCCCGGGATCGATGTAACATGCCCCAGCTTAGGTGCCCGGGCCCGGAATCGATGTAACATGCCCCAGCTTAGGTGCCCGGGCCTGGAATCGATGTAACATGTCCCATCTTAGGTGCCCGGGCCCGGAATCTATGTAACATGCCCCAGCTTAGGTGCCCGGGCCTGGAATCGATGTAACATGCCCCAGCTTAGGTGCCCGGGCCCGGAATCGATGTAACATGCCCCAGCTTAGGTTCCCGGGCCCGGAATCGATGTAACATGCCCCAGCTTAGGTGCCCGGGCCCGGAATCGATGTAACATGCCCCAGCTTAGGTGCCCGGGCCTGGAATCGATGTAACATGTCCCATCTTAGGTGCCCGGGCCCGGAATCGATGTAACATGCCCCAGCTTAGGTGCCCGGGCCTGGAATCGATGTAACATGACCCAGCTTAGGTGCCCGGGCCCGGAATCGATGTAACATGCCCCAGCTTAGGTTCCCGGGCCCGGAATCGATGTAACATGCCCCAGCTTAGGTGCCCGGGCCTGGAATCGATGTAACATGTCCCAGCTTAGGTGCCCGGGCCCGGAATCGATGTAACATGCCCCAGCTTAGGTGCCCGGGCCCGGAATCGATGTAACATGCCCCAGCTTAGGTGCCCGGGCCCGGAATCGATGTAACATGCCCCAGTTTAGGTGCCCGGGCCCGGAATCGATGTAACATGCCCCAGCTTAGGTGCCCGGGCCCGGAATCGATGTAACATGCCCCAGCTTAGGTGCCCAGGCCCGGAATCGATGTAACATGCCCCAGCTTAGGCTCCCGGGCCCGGAATCGATGTAACATGCCCCAGCTTAGGTGCCTGGACCTGGAATCGATGTAACATGCCCCAGTTTAGGTGCGCGGGCCCGGAATCGATGTAACATGCCCCAGCTTAGGTGCCCGGGCCCGGAATCGAACCCCGATCCTATTGATCTGCACTGAAATGCGCTAACCTCTCCACAAGGGAGGCAACCTTGTAAGTAGAAAGACCTTATATGCAATAACATGAAACATTTGAACTAAAAAAAAATGACTGAAAATACATAAGGAATAGAGGTTCTCACGCTTGCCAACATTTCAACTAAGAATACATATGTCTGCGGCGACGTACTGAATATTCATGATAAAACTATGCAAAATACAGTCGAACCGGAAACGCGCCAGTGTGAGTGTGCAAAACGCGTGGTGCTGCGCTTTTCGCTGACGCCAGTGCGTGTTCCATCGCCAACGGTTCGGTGCATAGCGCAAATGATGATTGTTTTTACGTTGTGCCTATGAACGTTTTTTTGCTGTTTTGTATTTGTTTTTATTGCCAAAACATTCGATCAGAACGTCAGGTACATAACAACATATAACGATTGTAAAGGGGCTACATCTAGATGTCAATACAATACATTACATTCGGTAGGAAACATAAAGATGTTACATAGTATCCACAGTGAAAGGTATGTAATAACATGTTAAGGGGACTAGCGCATGGTCTGTGTAAGATAATCCTGAACATGGAGAATCGGGGGACATCTCTATAGTCCTGAGTAATTTATGAAAGAATTTTCTAAATAACTAAATTTCTTCTGAGAAAAAATCCGGCACCTGGTGAATGTTATTAGCAAACGGTTGTGTTGCCTACCTAACAACAACGCCAAAAATACCGTCCTGGCTGCCGCCCCCTCCTCCCCCCCCCCCCCCCACCCCCGCCCCGATGCCCAACGCACACTGATGAGCTATCTATCGCCATGGTTGGCAGCAGTCCAAAGGTTGGCTTGCTGGCACGTGTACCCGGCAAGCCAGTTTTTGCTACCGCAAATAAACCAACACTTACGCCACATTCAAGTAGGTCAGCGTACGTACGTATCCCAAGCCTCAGTCAGGCCGTATTTTGCATGGTGGAGCACCCTCTATGCACCCAGCTGGCCAAATGCGGTAATTTCTGTTATCATCCACTGTATGTTGACAAGTATACTTTGCCATGCTTCATGGTAAGATAGCTGTTCTGTGATAACGTTGGTGTTGTAGGATTGAGGACATGGATATCAGTTGCTTTCACCTCGCCATGACAGCGGCAGGGCTGGTCGGCTTGTTGGTGTGGTGTGTGGTCCATCAGACGTCGACAGGTACAGTCAAACCCTACTGCGATGATGATTACGCTTTATATTTATAGGCCGTCAGAGTCAGGGCCTCCCTGATGTACTGGTTGCCCGGGATGTGTGTGTGGGGGGGGGGGGGGTACTTTTATACACTGTTGGTTGTGATCCGCGGTAATGCCCGCCCCTCCTTTTAACCTCTAAAATCCGCTTTTTCATCAGAAATGTATAATCTATAGGGGTATATTTTTCATCAGAAATGTATAATCTATAGCGGTATATTTTTCATCAGAAATGTATAATCTATAGCGGTATATTTTTCATCAGAAATGTATAATCTATAGGGGTATATTTTTCATCAGAAATGTATAATCTATAGCGGTATATTTTTCATCAGAAATGTATAATCTATAGGGGTATATTTTTCATCAGAAATGTATAATCTATAGGGGTATATTTTTCATCAGAAATGTATAATCTATAGCGGTATATTTTTCATCAGAAATGTATAATCTATAGGGGTATATTTTTCATCAGAAATGTATAATCTATAGCGGTATATTTTTCATCAGAAATGTATAATCTATAGGGGTATATTTTTCATCAGAAATGTATAATCTATAGCGGTATATTTTTCATCAGAAATGTATAATCTATAGCGGTATATTTTTCATCAGAAATGTATAATCTATAGCGGTATATTTTTCATCAGAAATGTATAATCTATAGCGGTATATTTTTCATCAGAAATGTATAATCTATAGCGGTATATTTTTCATCAGAAATGTATAATCTATAGCGGTATATTTTTCATCAGAAATGTATAATCTATAGCGGTATATTTTTCATCAGAAATGTATAATCTATAGCGGTATATTTTTCATCAGAAATGTATAATCTATAGCGGTATATTTTTCATCAGAAATGTATAATCTATAGCGGTATATTTTTCATCAGAAATGTATAATCTATAGCGGTATATTTTTCATCAGAAATGTATAATCTATAGCGGTATATTTTTCATCAGAAATGTATAATCTATAGCGGTATATTTTTCATCAGAAATGTATAATCTATAGCGGTATATTTTTCATCAGAAATGTATAATCTATAGCGGTATATTTTTCATCAGAAATGTATAATCTATAGCGGTATATTTTTCATCAGAAATGTATAATCTATAGGGGTATATTTTTCATCAGAAATGTATAATCTATAGGGGTATATTTTTCATCACAAATGTATAATCTATAGGGGTATATTTTTCATCACAAATGTCCTGTCTGTAGGGATATCGATATCGCTTCATAAATGTCCACTCTCTCAGGCATCACCGGGCAACCCGCCACCTGATGTGTACCATAATGCCCCCCCCCCCCCCGCGGGGGAGTGGTTCTAAAGCTCGACAAATGGCCGATCAATGTGTTCTTTCGGGGCCCGGGCACCTAATTTGGGGCATGTTTTACATTCAACTTTCATCGGCCCGGGAGATCCTTTGACCGAAATTAGCCATGTGTGCACAAAAGTGGCCTAAAACACCAATTCGTTTCGTATCGTCACTCCTTGGCGTATTCAATGAAGGCTTTCACTGCTTCTGCATAGAATAATGCTCAGATGGAAAACAATTTCATTTTCACAGCCATCGTATTTCGTCAAAGGGACAATTAAGCTAACTATTAACGTCTCAGAAGTGTCAATTTTCGTCAACAGCTATTACTCTCCAGGGTAACCAACTCTTTTGTCCTTTCTGTATAGTTAGGTGACTCGATTGTTTCATCTAATAGAAACATTAGCATTAAAAAATTATCCTAATACTAAATACTGAGATGGAGAAAATAAGATATTGGCTGGAACTAAATAAACTTTTTGTTAACATTGTTTTAACATTACATGGATAAAGAATAAATGATATGAAAGGGAAATTACTTAATTGTTGGGAACTAATTAATAATTACCATGCCTAAAATTCTTCCGAGCTCGAATATATATGTACATGGTGATGCCACGGGGAAAGAACATATATATGTACATGGTGATGCCACGGGGAAAGAACATATATATGTACATGGTGATGCCACGGGGAAAGAACATATATATGTACATGGTGATGCCACGGGGAAAGAACATATATATGTACATGGTGATGCCACGGGGAAAGAACATATATATGTACATGGTGATGCCACGGGGAAAGAACATATATATGTACATGGTGATGCCACGGGGAAAGAACATATATATGTACATGGTGATGCCACGGGGAAAGAACATATATATGTACATGGTGATGCCACGGGGAAAGAACATATATATGTACATGGTGATGCCACGGGGAAAGAACATATATATGTACATGGTGATGCCACGGGGAAAGAACATATATATGTACATGGTGATGCCACGGGGAAAGAACATATATATGTACATGGTGATGCCACGGGGAAAGAACATATATATGTACATGGTGATGCCACGGGGAAAAAACATATATAGGTACATGGTGATGCCACGGGGAAAGAACATATATATGTACATGGTGATGCCACGGGGAAAGAACATATATATGTACATGGTGATGCCACGGGGAAAGAACATATATATGTACATGGTGATGCCACGGGGAAAGAACATATATATGTACATGGTGATGCCACGGGGAAAGAACATATATATGTACATGGTGATGCCACGGGGAAAGAACATATATAGGTACATGGTGATGCCACGGGGAAAGAACATATATATGTACATGGTGATGCCACGGGGAAAGAACATATATAGGTACATGGTGATGCCACGGGGAAAGAACATATATATGTACATGGTGATGCCACGGGGAAAGAACATATATATGTACATGGTGATGCCACGGGGAAAGAACATATATATGTACATGGTGATGCCACGGGGAAAGAACATATATATGTACATGGTGATGCCACGGGGAAAGAACATATATATGTACATGGTGATGCCACCGGGAAAGAACATATATATGTACATGGTGATGCCACGGGGAAAGAACATATATATGTACATGGTGATGCCACGGGGAAAGAACATATATATGTACATGGTGATGCCACGGGGAAAGAACATATATATGTACATGGTGATGCCACGGGGAAAGAACATATATATGTACATGGTGATGCCACGGGGAAAGAACATATATATGTACATGGTGATGCCACGGGGAAAGAACATATATATGTACATGGTGATGCCACGGGGAAAGAACATATATATGTACATGGTGATGCCACGGGGAAAGAACATATATATGTACATGGTGATGCCACGGGGAAAGAACATATATATGTACATGGTGATGCCACGGGGAAAGAACATATATAGGTACATGGTGATGCCACGGGGAAAGAACATATATATGTACATGGTGATGCCACGGGGAAAGAACATATATATGTACATGGTGATGCCACGGGGAAAGAACATATATATGTACATGGTGATGCCACGGGGAAAGAACATCCAATATCGTACTGTAAAAGTTGCATGGGGAATGGCTGCGAAAGGTAGTTCTGGCACTTCTGTACATGTATTCAGCAGAAGAGTTTAAACATATCTTAATTACGTAATTGAAGGCCGTTGTTTTCTTGCTTGTTACAATACTCCTGGCAACTAATGCAAATATGTTATATATCTATGTTGTATGCTTTTTGTGTGGGCAAATCATTTTAAAATGTGCGTAGACCTACTATATCTAGATATTACCGAATATAAGCATTTTGCTCCAGCTCCTGTAAGTGTTCTTTTTATACTTCTATGATTTCACTATTACGCAGTAGGCGATTTTAGCCCTATGTCGTGACACTCAATTTTGTCTACATTTAACAGGTTTCCAATGGACGCCCCAATATGGCACGGCCCGACACCCCAAGATCCCGGAACTCAGTCCCAGCGCGACTCCCGGCGACATCTTCCTCATCAACGGACGTCACTTCCGGTCCCTAGCATCCTTCGACCTTGACCCTAATGGCAAGGCAATGCAAAATATGCCCAACCTTGGAAAAGAAAGCGCAGTATGGTCCGCGCTCACGAAAGGTTCTTACCTTCTGCCGAAAATATTTGGAGAAGATACGATCTGCGAAACCGGAGATATATTCCTCGACTTGATATTCGGCATTTATTACGAAGCTACCAATCAGGGACACACACAAGTTGGTGTGCTACACTCCCACAATGTGGACACGTGCAAATTCCGAGCTGTTGACGACAAGGCCAACTGGATGAGTCTCCTCAAACCGATCATTGGTGACAGGAAGATTGGAGATATTTATATCCCGGGCGTTCACGATTCTGGCACTGCCGGTATAGATGAGAATAGCTACCTCGTGGACCAGAATTATCTGTTTAAGGTTGCGAGCCGTATGAGCCCGGAAATGAGGGCTAACTGGTCAAAGACTCAGCCAGATCGCTTCGACGTCATGTTAAACTCAGGATTCAGAAACCTAGATTTACGTGTGGCGGATATGAACGAGGCAGATGGAACTTTCCGCTGGTGGCATGAAGTCACTGGAGATGAAATAGACGCAGGTTTGGCCTCTATCGCAGAGTTCGCGAAAACACACCCGGAAGAATTTCTTGTTCTGGATTTCGGGCATTTCGTCGCTCCTAGAAACGCATCCCAGCCCGAAAATCCTATTCCTATCGGCCGAAAAGATAAATTGTCTGACATACTTCTGCGGAACCTGGGGTCCAACATGGCGCCCAAACAAGGTCTGAGCGATAATCCAACGATGAACGAACTTCTGGCAGCAGGAAACATCATGGCTGTCATGCGCGATGACTACATCCGGAACAAGGATGACCGTTACTGGCCGATTGTCATCCATTCCTCCTGGGTTGGGGAATCCAACCCGGAGGACCTGTTTAACGAAAGATCCGAAAAACTCAAGGATTTTGCTAGGAATTACGGCGCAAAAATTACCGATATTAGTGGATGCAATACTGCAAGCAGAAAAACAATAGTCGGTAGTTTAGTACTGACGTACGGCGAGAACAAAACGATTGCTCATATTATTGATGAAATAGCCCCAGGAGTTCATAATGCTAACTCCGCGGAGATGAGCTTCGAAGGGCTGTACCTGGATCTCGTCACGATGGCTGGTAACGGTACAAACACCGCCGGGATGTGGGCCAGACCGTCAACCAACTACAGCAGTGGTAGTTCAGTCCACTACAGAGGCACCAACGACATGGTGGACCACTGGCTGGCCCGGCCTCAGCTCTACAAACCAAATATCATATACGTGGATAACACCCCGACCAGCACCGTGGTGGATAGCCTCATCTCGGCAAATAAAGGCGAGATTCCGCGAGAGGTGTCTATTTCCCACCAAGGTAACCCCAAGGACGGATATTACGAGTGGCAGAACTTTACAGCGGTCGGCGGGAAAGACGCCCTGCCCTGCACACCCGTCAGCATTCGTCTCACTGTCACCGAAGGTAGTAACGTCTTTGATCAGGTCATATACCCGGACAAGGTCACTGTGACCTTCAAGGAAGGTCAATATCCGCAGAGCGCGTTACTGGCAATCGAGGTGGGTTCCCAACAAGCGCAAGTTGCGGATTACGTCCAGCTCTTCACCGGTCACATCCACACCATGATAAGCGATAACCAGGACTTGTACATCCGGGGAACTGACCTTGGTGGAGGTCAAGGCTTCGCTTATATCGGCGGGACGTATGACACGTTCGCTGATGCGTGTGATCTCATGCCGGCCTCGGGGTTCGATAATTTGGTCCAATGGTGATCAATGTGATGCAATATTGTGATTTTACACTTTACTTTCACTACAGGGCTATAAGGTCTCGTTCGCCAAGACTTCGGGTTTACTTATTTTGGTGACAAACAAACAAGAGATATTCGAACATAGGTCGAGGACAAAAATCCATAAGTACATTTGGAAGCTGTATTAATGGCGACGTTACGAGTCGTCAGGGGCAATTTCGGCTAAAGGGCCTTTTAGGGGCAATTTGGGTTAAATACTGCCTTCGACAGGCGGTGTGGGCACTGTAGGCGGAGCATAAAAGGACATCCAGTTTGAAGCCAAGAGCGCTTCTCTTGAAGCAATATTAACGGTACTTTCGTACCTTTTATTTATTATGGCTTCGTGACTTCACGAACTTCATTTGACGATCACGACAATATTCACGATGGCTTCTATTTTATTAAATATACCTCCTTACGAACTCATGGGTGAACTTATGAACTTATGGGTAATGGTAGCTATTGCCAAATTAGCTGAACATCAAGCAGGCCCAATCTTTCGTAGGAGAACGTTAGCTATGACGTTGACGCACACTTAGCCCGCTCGCCATAAGGTGTCTCTGAAGACAACGTATAACGTCAAATACACCGGGAGTCGCCACACCGTATAATAGCTGATAGTCTCGCGCATATGCGAAAGAATCGTGCATGTTGTGGTATAAGCATGAATATGGCACACATGTTAAAAATTCATGGCTAATCAAATTGAGCCATAGTGTCAAATCAGATTTGACACCTGACGGCCATGGCGGCCAGTCCCATAGTATCTTGTAAACTGACGAGGATAAAAGTGTTATTTTGATGTTTATCCATAGTTTTCAGTTTCGAAGTATGCCATATAAACCATTATGGATGATTGTTTATCTGTAGCATAAAGCCTGTATCTATAGCCTAAACCTTCTCACTCAGTAGGTTCTGCCTTGTCGCCAGGGAGTTTCTCCAGAGGTCTACTTGTGGTCACCCTATTACATTTACTCGTAGTGATGGCGGACGCGGATGATTCTCCATGAGAGAGAACGTCTTTCAGATTTCCGTTGCGAACTTGACACGCAATGAAAGCCTTTGAAAAGGCTATCCATCCTGAACACGTACACGCAGGACGTTTTTGTAGTTTATTGTCATGTCCAGTGCGTTTTACCTTTCATGCGAAGCATGGTCCCCGCTACTATGACATTTTTGCAAGCAAAAGCTACGAGATATGAGCGAAATTATCCTACATCTCGCTATCTGTAGCCCATGGTTTGTAGATTTGTGACCACGGTACATATGGTTATCACAATGGCGCCCCTGCACCTTTTAGATTCCAGATATTGTGTATTATTGTTGAAATATCCGCCATTATGGCAAACTAAAGACGCCTTGCTCTTGAAGACAAATTGTTGAATTCTTTGACCCCGAAAACCAATACATAGACCTAAATAGAGTGATCCCACTTCGTTTTGGAGATGTTGTGTACTGTTACAGACCGTATCCGCCATCTGGTAAAAATGGCAGATGCGTTGCCCAAACTTACACAATAGCAGTTCTTTATTCCCCAAAACGTTTACATCAACATAGAAATCATCAGTGCAACAGGATATTCAATAATGATTTTCCTTCGAATTCAGCGACCTAGATCCACCAGAAAAGTGTTCTTTTTTTCATTCAGGGGCCTAAGCTAGCTTAGGAGGCTAGATCTGGCCCAGGCTACTAGCCCATGCCGCTGGCCCAGGGCACCAGCCGAGGCCCCATCAACCAGGCCTGGCCCTGGCCGCTAGTCCAGGCTGCTGGCTCTGGCCGCTACCCCCGTAAGCTAGCCTAGGCCGCTAGCGCAGATTTAGTCCACTAAGCTAACCCAGGTTTTGTCCCGTATGCTAACCCAGGCGGCTAGCCAGGGCACCAACCCAGGCGGCTAGCTAGGGCATCAATCCAGGCTTTGCCAAGGCCGCTAGCTCAGGCCGCTAGCTCAGGCCGCTAGCCCAGGTCCCTAGACCAGGCAGCTTTGCCCAGGCTGCTAGGCCAGACCGCTAGTGTAAGCCGTTAGTCCAGGCTCCTAGCCCAGGGTGACAGAGCAAGCATTGTCTTAGGGGAGCGGGGACGCGGGGCTGACCGACGGAGTATTGCCTTGGGGGGCAGGGGGCATGGGGCTGACCGAGGGAGTATCGTCATGGGGGGAGAGGGCATTGGGCTGACCGAGTGAGTGTTGTCACGGCGGGTAGGGGAAATGGGGCTGACCGAGGGGGTATTGTCTCGGGGGGAAAGGGGGCATAGGGCTGACCGAGGGTGTATTATCTAAGGGGGAGGGGGCATGGGGCTGATCGAGGGAGTATTGTCATGGGGGGCAGGGGGCATGGGGCTGACAGAGGAAGTATTGTCATGAGGAGGGAGGGGGCGTCGGGCTGACCGAGTAGGTATTGTCATGGGAAAAGGGGGCATGGGGCTACCCGAGGGAGTATATCCGTAGGGGGTGGGGCGGGATGAAGCATGGGGCTTACCGAGGAATTATTGGGCATTTATTGTCTTGGGGGAAGGGGCATGGGGCTGACCGAGGGAGCATTGTCATGAGGGGGGAGGGGCGTGGAGCTGACCGAAGGAGTTTTGTCATGGGGGGAGGGGGCATGGGGCTAACCGAAGGAGGATTGTCATGAGGGGGGAGGGAGCGTGGGGCGGACCGCGGGAGTATTATCATGAGGGAGTAGGGGCATGGGGCTGACCGAGGGAGCATTGTCATGAAGGGGAGGGCCGTCTGTTAACCATCACAGACAGACGGCAAAGCGACGGGCATAACCACACAACAATATGTCTTTTGGGAAAACCCAAACAATACTCCCTCGGTCAGCTCCAGGCCCCCTCCCCCCTCATGTCAATACTCTGGGCCACGGTATATAGGCGACCGCGGTGCGTGCCTGCGTCGCCTTGAAAGTTATCATCTGGCTGACTGTGCGCAGCCTGAATTATGTCAACAGCCAACTCACCCTCTCTACCAGCGCTGTAACGACTCGGTCGGGTTCGGTCATGACCTCAATCTACACCCCACCACCCCTCGCCAGCTGAGTGCATGTATCTGATGAGTGTCGGTGGGCTAGGGGGCTGCAGGGTTCGGGTGGTTGGGTGTGGGGGATAAGCAGAGAGGAGTCCATTAACCCTGCTTGGTGTGGGTGGGCATGGGGGGCTTTGGGGGGGGGGGGGCGAGGAGTCCATGAAATTTGTGCCGCTAGGGCGTGCGCAGGAATTATTGAAATGCGGGGGGGGGCACAATAATGTGTTCCACACAGGGCACATATATACCTTAGGGCCTGAAAGGGAGGGACACGTGCTCCCTGTGCACGCCCATGCACGACGGGTGGGAGTGGACGAAGTGAAGGGGGGGGGGGACAAGCGTGTATGATTCTGACGAGTGAGGGTAAAGGCGGTGGAGGAGATCAGTGCATGAGCATGGTGGAAGGGAGTGGGGCGGACGATCTATTTAGTGGCGTTCAACCTGCTCCCTTCCCATGACTGCTGCCGACGGCTCTCCCAATATATCACATCACAATATATAAACAACACGGTGCCTTATAGCGAACCGTTCACTCACTGTCCTCGAGAGCCGGCGCTGTCTGGATACGGCGCCGACTTTAACATGGAAAACCCCATAAGGAATGTTTGGCCCTCTAGTGGGAAAAGTAAAATAGAAAGTATCTTTGTTTAACTAAGAAACAATTAGGAGGTAAAATTAGACGTTCTGTGCCCCGAATCTCTCTATTCCCAATATTAATTTTACAGTGAATTTACTTCGTATTTAAATATTTTATTTTTTTGACGTCATGTGACGTCATTGACGGCGATTGTTTCTTCGGAAAATTGGTTATACCGACTTTCTTAATACATCATTGGAGGTTGACGACGATTGAGAAACTTAAAGTGGGAAAACAATGTCCATCTAGTTTGAACATAAGGACACGGTGAACTATGACGTTATTTTGCGCGAAACTTCTTCCTGCGCGCAAAACAATTATCCATATTAAAGTTGTGTCCCCTAATCAGTGGAACATTTTAATGCTAGTCGCATTTCTTTAGGACTAATATTAAGCAAGCATTAGCGCTTTTACGTAATTCCTTTAATCGGATGGCCTTGATCTTTGACCTTTGACATTAGGAAGTCCGTAACTTGAAAATTGTAGAGGCTCGGACTTGCCACATTTCCATAAAAGTTTGTAAACGATAGCTGTTGTCGTTAGGACAGTAGAGGGTACGAACAAAACCAGGAATGCATAAAGCTTAAGTCTAGTGGGTGCCGGTGGGCGGGGGGCGGGCCAGTAATGCCGCAGTCTGATGAGTGTCGACGGGCTGTGTGGATGCAGGAGTTGGGTGGATGGGTGTGGGGGATAAGCAGAGAGGAGTGCATTAACACTGGTTGGTGTGGGTGGGTGAGTGGGGGGGGGGGGAGGGGCAGGAGTCCGTGAGGCTGGTGGGCGGCTGCGGGGGCGATTCGTTTGGAACTAATTGTGCACAATATCAATGCGCTGTACTTGTGTGCTACCTGCTTCCCTCCCTCCCAACGACTGTGCCTGATCGCCTCCCCCGATAAATCACATCACAATAAATAAACAACACGGTGCTTTATCGCGAACCGCTCACTCACTGCGCTCCCTCACTGCCCGGCCGCACTTTAACAAATATACAGTGAATTTACTTCGTATTTAAATATTTTATTTTTTTGACGTCATGTGACGTCATTGACGGCGAAATTTTCGTCGGGAACTGGGTTATACTGTCTCCATTAATACATCTTTGCAGGTTGACGACGTTGAGGAAAGTTAAAGTGGGAAAACAACGTGCATCTAGTTTGAGCATAAGGACAAGGTAAACTATGACGTCATTTTGCGCGAAACTTCTTCCTACGCGCAAAAAAATTATCTATATTAAAGTTGTTTCCCCTAATCAGTGGAACATTTTGACGCTAGTCGCATCTCTTTAGGATAAATATTAAGAAAGCCTTAGCACTTTTACGTTTTTCCTTTAACCGGACGGCCTTGACCTTTGACCTTTGACATTGAGAAGTCCATGACTTGAAAATTGTAGAGGTTTGGACACGCCACATTTCCATAAATATTGGTGAACGATAGCTGTTGTCGTTAGGGCATCTATCTACGATATGTCGTCTTAGCAAAGCAGAGTCTAAAATCACTGCGCACACTGGTATCCTGACTATCTGTGACGTAGGCGTGGCGTGTATGTTACGCAAAGACAGGGACGGGGAACTAGACTACCTGCGCAAAAACCAGACGCCGAGGGGTGGGTCCATTGCGGAAGACCTAGCAATATAGCTAAGAATATTTAAGAAATATAGATGCACAAAACGGATGAGATACTATTTCATTCATTTGCGCTATCACAATGACGAATATTTGTTATGACGGGACAAACGGTGAGAAACTAGCGTTTTTTGCATTTCCTACGAAAACAAGACATTATGACGTCACACGGATTCTCCCCGGTGTAAACGTCGTCGTAACGCTTCAAACAGAAACTTACAAAGAATGATGAAACTTTGTCTTTTCGTGATCCAAAACTGATACGAAAACATCCAAACGGTCTTATTTTACCATTACCAGGTGCTTAAATGACGCACCCGTGTGTTGTTACTCCATGCACTGCACATTTTGACAGCTGAATGGTTAAGTCGACCACTTGCTCTCGCCATTTTGGAGTTTTCCTTGTGTGTTCCGAAAGTTCTCCGCTTCATCGCCTCCAAATATTTTAACGTGTACCCCCCATAGCCATCTTTAGTGAAATGGGACTCATAATCTTTAGAATAAACCTGGCAAGAAATTGACTTATAGCTGTCTATGCCTCAACATGGTGCACGTGTGTTTGTTTGTCACCAAAACTGAAGTCTCGCGGCCCGATCGCGAGAATTGTATAGCCCTATGGTCCGTATCCCTCCATTTGTGCAAAGCCGAATATTGGCATTATTTATGACATTCGAAGCAAAATATATCTTGTACAGTACACCACCCAGTAGCAGGCCTGACAGACACCATACATCAGTGGCATTTCATTAATAGACCGTTCCACACTCCCACTCTAAGCCCCGCCCACGCTTGAGTTCTTTTTCCTTAATCGTGGGTATGAAGTTGACAATCATACCTGATGTTAGATACAAGTGAGAAGTACTCATATTTGTAACTAACAAGAAAGTAACATGCTGCTTTGTTTGTCCGACTTGTTTGTCCGACATAGCGCACGTGGAAGACCTTTTTCCGCCCCATGATTGGATAAATGCAACACTGGCGTCAGTGAATGACTGAGAGCCTTTAGTCGGTCTATTCTTTGGTTCGAACATATTTATGTATGATTCGTTGAATGGCATAATACATTAGTTACTAATGTTACGGGTATCATATGTTAAACCGTCAAAGTGCAGTGCACACGCAGAAAGAAAGAAAGAAAGAAAGATGCCGGAATCCATCACGAATCGTTGGTGGCTTGTAAATTTAAAAGTCGTTGTTGCAGAACTAATGTGTTGATCCTTGTTTTTTAACTTGTTCATTGCAACGAATGTGCCCTTGCAAACTGCATTTCAAAAACGTTTCAGTGTTGTTGCTTTTTTACCCTTTTCTTGGGAATGTACGTTTAATTTATTCACGCACCATATGGGAATATGTTTACTGTATGGTGTTTGGTGTGGCTGCCGTTTAGCTTAATATGTTGCACCTGTGATCTATATGATGTATACATTGTATAGTCATTTCACCCGGTTGCTATACCTCAATAAAGAGCATTTACCTCGTGTACGGTCTCCGTCATCTGAAATTGTGACATGCCTCAAATCTCTTCCTTGCAGCCAAACTTGGAACGCTTGAGGTAACAGCTGGATATGCCATTGGAAGACGAGCGCTCTCTGTGTAATACCTGTGGGCAGTCTTCTTCATTAGTAATCAATTAACCTGCTCGAGAAACTGCGTCCGTCGCCTGTGTGCATGCATGGAATCATCTGTCTGAACCAGATGGCATGTTCTCGTTGCACTGCATACAATTTTGCCATCAAATGGCCCAATAGACAAAAGCACAATGCATCACCTAACTACAATCTTGATGCCAAAGTTTGTTCAGATTTCGGGAATGCACAGTGCCCAACTATGAGCCATATATGTTGCACAACCACGCAGATTGAATATTTATTCTTCTATGGATAACTTATATTAATTAACGAATTTGTTTACCCAGAAAATGTGCCTTAAAATGCATAGACATTTTAATGACACCATAACGAATCACAACAGACACGGCGTATCTGTTGATAGGCCAACATTACAAAATAGGAATGTAACGGCGAGGGCCGCTTTGGTCCCCAGCGGGAGTCGAAGTCACGATCTCCCGATCTCAAGTCAACCGCTATACCTCTTCGGCTAAAGGGGTGATCCCTGTAGCCGAGGCTAATGGGAATGGTTCGACTCACCGCTACAGGAATAACACGAAAATCAAGCCTTCCTTGCCTCGTTTACCCAATAGATGGGGCAATTTGGGGTCAGATTTGGGCACCGTGGGGCCATTGTTTAACGTGAAGCAATTCTAGCAGTAGTTAATGGCCACCCGGTCGTCGCTAGTTTCGCTAGCGGAATAAACAGTAAGTCCCAAAGTCTTTGGGACTACAAGATCAATTTGTAGGGATGTTTTTGTCACATAACATCAAGGGGAACAGTTATTGGGAAACTAGATAAAAACTGAGCAAAGTAACATTTTCCCCTCCGTGTTGCGTGAGCCAAATGTCGTAAGCTGCTGGTATAAAAGTCTTGCGCCAGACGACAGCACGTATGTTATACGTCATACGTTATACGTCATAGTGACAAAATTGTCATAACACACGGCCTGCGCCATTTGGAGCAAATGTTTCACATTGTGCTTCGATCGCCGTGTCTATTGACAGGAGCTATGAATATATCAGGAATTAACTCTTCAGTTTCAGATATATATAAATTGCTATCATAAACGATGGAATAAGGGAGTTTTTAGGTCTTAACACACTTAGCTGTTGAGATATCACCTCACCCAATTATGACCCGTGACCCACTTTCCCTTACATAGTTTTGCACACGGTGTATGTCGCCACGCCGCTTCTTCACTTGGGAACGAGCATTTGCTCAGATAACAGCGAATGGCAAGTGTCCGGGACTCAACCTACATCAGTTTACTTCACTTGCTTACACGTCGCCATGGCCCGAGCAGCTCTGGTCGGATTCCTTACCTCCTGCTGTCTGCTCCAGCTGTCTGCAGGTAAATTTAGTGAAATATGTTGCATACGGCTTCCTGTTGTATTTCAGATATATTTTATTACTGCCAGTCGCGAATCCAGCGGCAGAAATCTTTTATTTTTCCTTTCTGCTGGCGGCAAATATTTATAGGAGGCGCATATACAAACTCAATAGTGATTGGCATATGTCTTGGCTATATTCTGAAGTGACAATATTGATATGATGACAATATGTTACCAACAACGCAGCTATGATGCGACTATAAATGCGCAAATTTGAGAAAATTGAGAACGTAAGATCGACTTCAAGGCAATCTGTGAGTCTGGCTATAAGCATACCATGCGATGCTTCATTCTAACGGCTTAACCAAGACCCACTCTCTGGTGGAGCGAAGGATAATTAACCCATCCCACTCTCACCACCTTACTGAACAAACAATCCAAATGCTAAAGCGATTTAAGTCATGTTGCCACGATGCGAATGACAATTATTCCCAACACGCGTTGCTCCCAAAAAATATATCACCTAGATCATCTACTTATGATCATTATTTATTCGTTGCGAATCACTCACCCTTCTTTGGCGATGTATTGCGATGTATTGCAGGAATCCCGTGGACGCCTCAGTATGGCACAGCACGACACCCTAAGATCCCGGAACTCAGTCCTAGCGCAGCTCCTGGCGATATCTTCCTTATTAATGGACGTCACTTCCGGTCCCTAGCATCCTTCGACCTTGACCCTAATGGCAAGGCAATGAAACATCTTCCAAACGATGGAGACGGTAATGAATTCTGGTCCGCGCTCACGAGAGGATCCTACATTATGCCTAAACAATTCGGACACGATACGGTGTGCGAACCCGGTGATTTGTTCTTTGACGTTTCCTTCGGGAGGTATTACGAAGCTATGAACCACGGGTTCGCGCAATTAGTTCAGATGCCGCCTTCTCGCGATGGTGCGTTGTGCAAATTCCGAGCTATTGATGACAAGGCCAACTGGATGAGTCTCATCAGACCGATTATTGGTGACAAGAAGATTGGAGATATTTATATCCCGGGTGTTCACGATGCTGGCACCGCCGGCATAGATGAAAACAGCTACCTCGTGGACAAGAATTTTCTGTTTCAGATTGGAGGAAAGGTCAGCCCAGCCACCGTTGCCAACTGGTCAAAGACTCAGCCAGATCGCTTCGACGTCATGCTAAACTCGGGATTCAGAAACCTAGATTTACGCGTGGCGGATATGAACGAGGTAGATGGAACTTTCCGCTGGTGGCATGGTGTCACTGGAGATGAGATAGAAGAGGGTTTGGGTTTTATTGGAGATTTCGCCAGAGCACACCCGGAAGAATTCCTTGTCCTGGATTTCCAGCATTTCACCGCTCCTGGAAACCTACTGGATCCGACAACGCCAATCCCTATTGCCCGAAAAGATCAATTATCAGACATAATTCTGGGTTATCTGGGATCCAACATGGCGCCCAAACAAGGTCTGAGCGATAATCCGACGATGAACGAGCTTCTGGCTGCAGGAAACATCATGGTGGTCATGCGCGATGACTACATCCGGAACAAGGATGACCGTTACTGGCCGATTGTGATCCATTCCTCATGGGTTGGGGAATCCAATCCGGAGGACCTGTTTAACGAAAGATCCGGAAAACTCAAGGATTTTCTTGTGAATCACGATTCGGAAATTACCGATATTAGTGGATGCAATACTGCCAGCGTCCAGAGTGTAGTCGCCAGTTTAATTCTGGTGTATGGGGATAACGAAACGATTGCTGATATTATTGATGAAATAGCTCCGGGAATCGCTGAATTTGACCCGGAAGAAATGAGCTTCGAAGGGCTGTACATGGATCTCGTCACGATGGCTGGTAACGGTACGAACACCGCCGGGATGTGGGCCAGACCGTCCACCAACTACAGCAGTGGTAGCTCAGTCCACTACAGAGGCACCAATGACATGGTGGACCACTGGCTGGCCCGGCCACAGCTCTACAAACCAAATATCATATACGTGGATGACACCCAGACCAGCACCCTGGTGGATAGCCTCATCTCGGCCAACAAAGGCGAGATTCCACGGGAGGTGTCCATATCGCACCAGGGCAACCCTAAGGATGGCTATTATGTGTGGGAAGATTTCACGGCGGTCGGCGGGAGAGACGCCCTGCCCTGCACACCCGTCAGCGTTCGTCTCACTGTCGCCGAAGGTAGTAACGTCTTTGATCAGGTCATATACCCGGACAAGGTCACTGTGTTATTCAGGGAAGGTCAATATCCGCAGGGCGCGTTGCTGACGATCGAGGTGGGTTCCCAACAAGCGCAAGTTGCGGATTACGTCCAGCTCTTCACTGGACACATCCACACCATGATAAGCGATAACCAGGACTTGTACATCCGGGGAACTGACCTTGGTGGAGGTCAAGGCTTCGCTTATATCGGTGGGACGTATAACACCTTCGCTGATGCGTGTGATCTCATGCCGGCCTCGGGGTTCGACTTCTCGGTGCAGTGGTGATCAGAGACCGACTTCAAGGTTTTAAAGGTTAATCTTCCCCGAGGGCTTGCAATTTCAGGAATTGCAGTGAAAGAGTTTATACAGTACACGTGTGTGCAGAATAAATAGCGATTCGAAACAAGTCTCATTGGTTCGTTAATTTGTTCAAATGTTATACTTTTTGATCTTATGCCGGCCTCGGGGTTCGATAATTTGGTGAAATGTTGATGAACGCAGTTTTAATGTGGCATGTTAATACTTGAATTTGTGTTGAACATCCATCAGCCATTTCTGCAGATACCATATCGTATTTCTTAAATCTTCGGCATCGGATGATAATAGGAATTGTCACTACTTGTCGGCGCCATTGAAGAGGACAAAATGTTCAAATATTGCAAAGAACTTTATTAAACATGAACAGCAAAACAACGTAAACTTGGAAAATAATCCATCATTGAAATGGCGCCAACACGTCGAATAAGAAAAACATTGTGCAACTCGATACGAGCGGCAAAGTCGATGAGTAAACTCACACGTCGATACAGCTAGTAGTTTTGATCTTGCATGATCAGAGATTACATGTACCAAACAGATGATCATCAATAGAATAACATATACAAGAACACGATGCGGAACCTTGTGCGTGGTGAGGCCGCCTTTGGGATTATGTTGTAAACGGTCGAGCCAAACTTGGGTGAAGAGTTACCCTTCAAAAATAACGTCAGTTAGATACAAATATTTAAAAATCCAAGGGGGGGGTGTATGCTTTTCTCATTGATTTGCCAAACTATATACCATCACGTCCAATGCTGGCCTCTATTGGCCCAAATATTCCGAGTCTTCCCAAGGTAGAGCGCCGCATTTCGTGCTTACTCATGGCTGGTTTCATTACCAGATGGCACTCATTGCTCTACTGTGATTTCAGCGTCATTCGGCGCCGAAACGAATTTTTTTATCGTTGTCTTTTAATGGTATAAGCCGTCGACAATTTGTATTTGCATAACGCGACGAGGTTAAAACATGATTTAACTGACATATTTTTTATTATACCCTATCTCATAGCAGAGCGGGGGTGAAGCTTTCGATAAGAGCAAAGGAGGAGAGGCACAAAACCTACATAGATCCAATGTCATCCAACATACCCCCTGGTAGATGGGGGGGGGGGGGGTGGGGTGTTCCCGACGATACACATCACCTATAAAGGTCAGAGGTCATCCTTGTAACGCAGCAGCCCCTTCGGTATATTGGCCACGACACAGGCGAATGTGCTCATGACGGTGGGTAGCTCCTGGCCCTCCACCCAGAACTCGCGACCCTTTTCCTCCTCCAGCGTGAAGAGTCCAGCCATCCAGCTGCGATCATCATCGCCGCCCACCACCATGATGGTGTCGCCGTAGCGAACGACACCTGGCGAGTGGAGAATGAAAATATATTATTAAAAAATTATGTGATACTCGGTTCACGGAATGAATGTTTTATGCCGCTTTTGGGCACACAAGGGCTAAACTGGGCAAGGCAACCTCCGGGGGTCAAACGGAAAGGAGTCTTCTCTGCATTCGCCATTTTAATAGGAAAAATAAAAGCATTCAAGAATTTGGGCAGGTACATGTATATATCTATATTATGATGTGCACAATGAACTTATACGAAGGCTTTTTATTGTCTTTCTGTTGTGACATAAAAATATGTGCGAACCAACTTGATGAAGGTAGCTTCAACCTTAGATTATTTTGGCTTTCACTTCATGAATTTATCATTATTAGAATTACTTAGAAGTACTATTCTCATAGTTATTTAATTAGAAAGACTATTGTTTTAGTATTCCCTCCGAAACAACACATCACTCTATTTACTCTCTTTCTTCGCAAAGAGTATGAGTTACTCCTCGGAGACATGGCTCTCCCCCTCTCTTCCCTTGACCCTTCCCATTATCATGACCGGCACAGGCTAAGACGTGCTGCCTAAATCAATGAGATATTCTACCTGCACCACAGACGGCGTTGGGCAGCTCTGGGCCAAGCCTCCATGTGTCAGTCGCCGGCTTGTACACCTCCACATCGCTCACGCAGTACTCGGGCAGAAACTCTTTCTTCCATTTCTGACTCGACGCGGAGTTGCCACCTGTGTTGTAAGACATCATAAATATTCTCTTGCAATTGTATTTGATACGTTGACAGCGCTCCGTCGTATATCACCGCGCAATAGGTACGATACTGACATTTGCGTGTTATGTAGATACCAGGGCCTGGAAGTATAACGGGACAAAAACAGGGCGATTTACGGCCGAAAAAATTGACCCAGCCAAGACCATTTTCCTGCCCAGGCCGTAAGTATAAAGCCGCAGAGTGATAAAAATGGCCCCAGGTCCGTAAATCGCCCTTAATTTCATTCTCGGCTTTTTCGCCCCAAATAATCAGTTTAGATAAATGGCCTTAAAAACGCCTTGTTTTGACCCTAAAGCAAGACCTGCTTTTTCACGTGGCTTTTTAAAGTGCCCTGCATGGGCGAAGTCGGGGAAATTTACGGGTCCAGGGCCGTTTTTATTGCCCTGTCGTTTTTATACTTCTGGGCCCAGGGTTCGAACCCAGGACTTTTTAATCTGTAGCTCAGTCTGCTTACCAACTGAGATAGGGAGGTTCCATAGTACGAACATGTACATGGTACGTGAAGTTGAAGCCGATGAGAGAAACAAATGGTAACTTTAGAATGTAATAGGCATACTCTCGAGAGAAGGAGTTATCATACGCGCAGGCTACGTTCCCGCAATTGTTGACAAAAAATTTCATAAATGTATTATTTTTTAACATGTAACACTTCTTTAACAAAAAACATGAAAAGTGAATAAATGAATAAATACAAAATGAAACAAGACATTTTTTAAATGTAGGCCTACACCTCCCATCACAGATTTTTTTCTTTTGGTACCAAGGTTCAGTCAAGATGAAGTAGGAATGACGTCTGGTACGTATGTACCTATAACGTAGATGGACTCCTTGAAGACAACACAACCCGCCAGTGCTCTAGGGCTGGACATTGGCGTTAGCTCCAACCAGGAGTCCTCCATGGGGTCATATCTACGACAAACAAACTAGAACATAAATAAATCAAATGAAATGTCTGCAGCACTCTACATGTCATGGTAGAAGAAACAGGGTGCATGGGATGGTTGGTTTACGTAGGACACTTTAACCTCTGTAGGTTATACCGCGACAAGGGCTCTTTGCGAAGACTTGCGAAGAGTTTTGTCATGCACAAATATGGGATATTTGGATTTCGAACCTTGTACCGGCCGCACGGGCACACTCCCAAACGCGCTACCTACTAGGTCACGGGGACACCGCAAAACACGGTGTCCATCTATATATATTTCACACCTTCCATTGGAGATCGGCTAAGGCGTGGTATCCCTTTACTTGGTAACAAATAAATGCAATGTAATAAATAAATTAGACCCATCACTGGCAGTAAATACCAATTAAACCGCAATATTCGGAATCACGCCAGGTAAAATCTTAACACTTTTTCCCCTTCGCGGAGGTTCCTGGGGCCAGTTCAGCTCTTGTGTGGCAACAAAAACGGCGTCATACAGGACGCTGAATTCCCCTCAGTCTGTGGACCGACCTGTAGACTGCCTTGCTGATGTCCGACTCGGTCTCGCCCCCGAAGACGAACAGCTTGCCGTGGTAAGCGCAGGCCGCCATGCCGCGCATCTTCTGCGGTAGAGGCGCCACCGTCGACCACGTGTTGGCCGACGGGTTGTAGCGCTCCACGGAATCCAACACGTGCAACTCGTTCTGACCGCCCAGCGCGTACAGGAAACTGCCCAATGTCAAGGTCAGAATATATATTCTATTATTAATATATACTTGCTATTTCAAGTCCTGCTGAGTTTGAAGCGTTGATGGTGCCCATCACGGCAGAACGCAGCGACTTTTCTGCGACAAATTCATGACTTTTCTATGACAAATTCATCACTTTTCGGCGACAAATTCATCACTTTTCGGCGACAAATTCATGACTTTTCTTTAAAAAAAGAGCTATACTGACCCATCCAGCATGCAGAGACAGAACTGAGACCGACCGACGTTCATCTCGCACTTGACTTGCCAGGAACCGAAGCTTTTGTCAAAGAAAAACAGACTGGGTGAGACACCTTCCGTGACAAAGGGGCTCCTGTAGTTGACCTTCCGGATGGCGCCTCCAGCCAAATAGATGTGATTTTCTCCCGTCGTGCATGCTCCTGTGAGAAAAGTCACACGAACATGACCTCCATGATATACATGTATGCGGCAGACACAGGCAGTGCCAGGCCGACAAAACTGAGATGGATCAAAGTATGTCCTAAACGTAATAAAATAATGAAATTCATGAAAAGTGATTACACAATTTCATTCGAATAAAAAACGAATAATGAGATATTCTACTTCTTGTATATTCTACAGCAATGGTTAGACCTACAAATTCGACAACCAAGGTTAGACCTTGAAATTCGACAACAGTGGTTAGACATAAATATTCGACAACCAAGATTACACCTTGAAATTTGACGACAATGGTTAGACCTACAAATTCGACAACCAAAGTCAGACATTAAAATTGCCCAACAATGGTTAGACCAACAAATTGCCCAGCAATGGTTAGACCAACAAATTGCACAGCAATGGTTAGACCTACAAATTGTAGACACCATACAGGACCTACCGGGCATATAGTCATTTTACCCGGTTGCTATACCTCAATAAAGAGCATTTATCTCGTCAAAGAATTTGTATGGAAAAGAAGCGAAAGCCGTATCTATAACCCGGTAACAGGATCGTGGTGGCGCCGCCAAGCGGTGAGGGTTATTACATCGCTCTCGCCAGGTGTGCACGGGCGTGTCCTGCTGCCTGAACGAAGGCCGCTGGCGAACCCTCCGGGGTGTGCACCGAATTTTGTTCTGAGCTGCTTGATTCCACAGGTCTGTACCGTAGTATTGCTGCCCCCCTGCACTCCCAGGGTGCGCTGAGGTTACGCGTGTGCTGGGCGTGGTGGGGGCGGGGGGGGGGGGGGGTGTCGTGGAGGGTAGGAGAAACTTATTCTGGTCCGATTTTGTTTAAATATTTTTTTTAACGATTTATTTTTCCTTGTGGGTTATTTCAGCCTAAAGGTTCTTTGACATCATCCACCCCTAAGGGCCATCGGGGGGGGGGGGGAGTAGGGCCGTAAGGGGGGGGGGTCGGCATTCTGAGGAATTGTTTAGAGCAATTTTTTTTACCGATTCTTTTGGTTTGTGGGTTATTTTAGTCCACTTGTTTAACATCACCCACCCCCGATGGGGCATGGGAGGAGGGAGGTAGGGGCGTAGGGGAGGGGTGGGGGAGGGGGGGGGTTTAGAATACAGAGGGATTTTTTATTTTATTGCAATAATAAATTTTTTGGACGATTTCTTGTACTTAATATTGTTTTTTGAGAGAAAATGTTTGCTTCATTGATACCACCCGACCGCTAAGAGGCGTGGGATGGGGGCGGTTAGCAGCGGGGAGGGGGGGGGGACGATAGGGCCTTAGGGGGGGAGGTGGGGAGGCATGCTGAGGATTTTTTTTAGAGCAATTTTTTTACCGATTTTTTGGCTTCTGGGGTATTTTAGTCTACAGGTTCGCTTGTTTGACATCACCCACCCCATAAGGGGCGTGGGAGGAAGGGGGTGGGGGCGTAGGTGTGGGGTGGGCGGGGGGGGTAGGAGTTACAGAGGGATTGTTTAGGGGGGGGGTAGGGCCGTAAGGGGGGGGAGGTAGGGCCGTAGGGGGGGGGGGTCGGCATTCTGAGGAATTGTTTAGAGCAATTTTTTTTACCGATTCTTTTGGTTTCTGGGTTATTTTAGTCTACTTGTTTAACATCACCCACCCCCTGTGGGGCATGGGAGGAGGGAGGTAGGGGCGTAGGGGAGGGGTTGGGGGGGTGGTTAGAATACAGAGGGATTTTTTATTTTATTGTAATAATATTTTTGTTGGACGATTTCTTGTACTTAATATTGTTTTTTGAGAGAAAATGTTTGCTTCATTGATACCACCAGACCGCTAAGAGGCGTGGGATGGGGGCGGTTAGCAGCGGGGAGGGGGGGGGGATAGGGCCTTAGGGGGGAAGGGGGGGAGGCATGCTGAGGATTTTTTTTAGAGCAATTTTTTTACCGATTTTTTGGCTTCTGGGGTATTTTAGTCTACAGGTTCGCTTGTTTGACATCACCCACCCCCTAAGGGGCGTGGGAGGAAGGGGGTGGCGGCGAAGGTGTGGGGTGGGCGGGGGGGGGTAGGAGTTACAGAGGGATTGTTTAGGGGGGGGCCGTAAGGGGGGGGAGGTAGGGCCGAAGGGGGGGGGTGGTCGGCATTCTGAGGAATTGTTTAGAGCAATTTTTTTTACCGATTCTTTTGGTTTCTGGGTTATTTTAGTCTACTTGTTTAACATCACCCACCCCCTGTGGGGCATGGGAGGAGGGAGGTAGGGGCGTAGGGGAGGGGTGGGGGGGGGGTGGTTAGAATACAGAGGGATTTTTTATTTTATTGTAATAATATTTTTGTTGGACGATTTCTTGTACTTAATATTGTTTTTTGAGAGAAAATGTTTGCTTCATTGATACCACCAGACCGCTAAGAGGCGTGGGATGGGGCGGTTAGCAGCGGGGAGGGGGGGGGGATAGGGTCTTAGGGGGGGAGGGGGGGAGGCATGCTGAGGATATTTTTTAGAGCAATTTTTTTACCGATTTTTTGGCTTCTGGGGTATTTTAGTCTACAGGTTCGCTTCTTTGACATCACCCACCCCCTAAGGGGCGTGGGAGGAAGGGGGTGGGGGCGTAGGTGTGAGGTGGGCGGGGGGGGGGGGTTGGGGTTACAGAGGGATTGATTTCTCAAATTTTATTAATATTTTTTGTTACGATTTCTTGTACATAATATTGTTTTTTGAGTGTAAAGGTTTGCTTCATTGACACCCCCCAACCGCTAAGAGGCGTGGGATGGGGGCGGGTAACGGCGGAGGGGTGGGGGGAGTAGGGACGTAGAGGAGAGGGGGTATGGCAGGCTGAGTTTTTTTTTCGATTTTTATAAAGCAATTTTGTTAACGATTTCTTTTGCTTGCGGGTTATTTTATTCTAAAGGAAACCCCCTAGAGGCGTGGAAGGAGGGGGAGGGGGGCGGGGGATAAGAAGCATAGACACTATAATAAAATGGATGCATTTTTAGGTTGCATGCCATAGCTATAGACATAGCCATGGAAAAAGAGTGTTAAAAGTGGGATGACACAGTTGAACAGTAATTTAACGGAGATACTCTAAGCATTAATGAAAATATTTTTGGCTACATTCCACATCCATGAGTCTGATCAGACTATACCAATGCCTAATTTACAGATCTTCACACACGCAGTTGACACTGGTTGAGCTGTCAAACAGTCAGTTGACAATGACAGTTCGCCTGTCAAAACATAAACAAACATGGTCATGGACTAATCCCAATTGTTCGCCGAAACCTCATAGAAAAGACACTTGCCTCTCTTTGTCACTGCGGAATTGAAAGAAGGAAATTGTCCCGTTATAATTGTGGCAATTCCATGCCGCACAAAAATTGTGCCACGACCGGACTTCCAGCGGCTACAACCTGCGTCCATTTTGCCGTCTGCACCGAGTTGACCGAGCGCTGAATAACCCTCCCCGCTAGGCGGCGCGCGCGCATGTCTTGTTACCGTTTTACGTCGCGCTTTCGCTTCTTGTTCTATAAATTCTTTGATCTCGTGTACGGTCTCCGTCATCTGAAATTGTGACATGCCTCAAATCACGTCCTTGCAGCCAAACTTGGAACGCTTGAGGTAACAGCTGGATATGCCATTGGAAGACGAGCGATTTCTGTGTAATACCTGTGGGCAGTCTTTCAATTATTAATCAATTAACCTGCTCGAGAAACTGCGTCCGTCGCCTGTGTGCATGCATGGAATCATCTGTCTGAACCAGATGGCATGTTCTCGTCGCACTGCATACAATTTTGCCATCAAATGGCCCACTAGACGAAAACACAATTCATCACCTTACTTGATGCCAACGTTTGTTCTGATTTGGGGAATGCAAAGTACCACAGTGCCCAACTATGAGCCATATATTTTGCACAACCTTTTATTAATTAACGAATTCGTTTACCCAGAAAATGTGCCTTAAAATGCATAGACATTCTAATGACACCATAACACATCACAACAGACACCCCCCCCCCCCCCCCCGTATCTGTTGATAGACCAAAATTTAAAAAAAATATAGGAATAACGCGAAAATCAATTAGCCTTCCTTTCCTCCTTTACCCAATAGATGGGGCAATTTGGGGTCAGATTTGGGCAACGCTGGGGCAATTGTTTAACGTGAAGCAATTCTACCAGTAGTTAGGTCGTCGTCAAGATCAATTTATAGGGATGTTTTTTTCATATAACATCAAGGGGAACAGTTATTGGTAAATTAGATAAAAACTGAGAAAAGTAACATTTTCCCCTCCGTGTTGCGTGAGCCAAATGTCGTAAGCTGCTGGTATAAAAGTCTTGCGCCAGACGACAGCACGTATGTTATACGTCATACGTTATACGTCATAGTGACAAAATTGTCATACCACACGGCCTGCGCCATTTGGAGCAAATGTAAAGTTTCACATTGTGCCTTGATCGCCGTGTCTATCGACAGGTGCTATGAATATATGAGGAATTAACTTAAGTTTTACATTTATATAAAGTCCTATCATAAAAGATGGAATTACGGAGTTTTTACGTTTTAACACACTTAGCTGTTGAGATATCACCTCACCCAGTTCTGACCAGCGACCCACTTTCCCTTACCTAGTTTTGCACACGGTGTATGTCAAGGCGCCGCTTATCCCCTTGGGAACGAGCATTTGCTCAGATAACAGCGAATGGCAATTAGTGTCAGGGACTCAATCTACATCAGTTTACTTCGCTTGCTTACACGTCGCCATGGCCCGAGCAGCTCTGGTCGGATTCCTTACCTCCTGCTGTCTGCTCCAGCTGTCTGCAGGTAAATTTAGTCAAATATGTTGCATACGGTTTCCTGTGGTATTTCAGATATATTTTATTACTGCCAGTCGCGAATCCAGCGGCAGAAATCTTTTATTTTTCCTTTCTGCTGGCGGCAAATATTTATAGGAGGCGCATATACAAACTCTATTGTGATTGGCATATGTCTTGGCTATATTCTGAAGTGACAATATTGATATGATGACAATATGTTACCAACAACGCAGTTATGATGCGACTATAAATGCGCAAATTTGAGAAAATTGAGAACGTAAGATCGACTTCAAGGCAGTCTGTGAGTCTGGCTATAAGCATACCATGCGATGCTTCATTCTAACGGCTTAACCAAGACTTACTCTCTGGTGGAGCGAAGGATAATTAACCCATCCCACTCTCACCACCTTACTGAACAAACATTCCAAATGCTAAAGCGATTTAAGTCATGTTGCCACGATGCGAATGACAATTGTTCCCAACACGCGTTGCTCCCAAAAAATATATCACCTAGATTATCTACTTATGATCATTATTTATTCGTTGCGAATCACTCACCTTTCTTTGGCGATGTATTGCAGGAATCCCGTGGACGCCTCAGTATGGCACGGCACAACACCCCAAGATCCCGGAACTGAGTCCCAGCGCAGCTCCAGGCGACATCTTCCACATCAACGGACGTCACTTCCGGTCCCTAGCATCCTTCGACCTTGACCCTAATGGCAAGGCAATGAAACATCTTCCAAACGATGGAGACGGTAATGAATTCTGGTCCGCGCTCACGAGAGGATCCTACATTATGCCTAAACAATTCGGACACGATACGGTGTGCGAACCCGGTGATTTGTTCTTTGACGTTTCCTTCGGGAGGTATTACGAAGCTATGAACCACGGGTTCACGCAATTAGTTCAGACGCCGCCTTCTCGCGATGGTGCGTTGTGCAAATTCCGAGCTATTGATGACAAGGCCAACTGGATGAGTCTCATCAGACCGATTATTGGTGACAAGAAGATCGGAGATATTTATATCCCGGGTGTTCACGATGCTGGCACCGCCGGCATAGATGAAAACAGCTACCTCGTGGACAAGAATTTTCTGTTTCAGATTGGAGGAATGGTCAGCCCAGCCACCGTTGCCAACTGGACAAAGACTCAGCCAGATCGCTTCGACGTCATGCTAAACTCGGGATTCAGAAACCTAGATTTACGCGTGGCGGATATGAACGAGGTAGATGGAACTTTCCGCTGGTGGCATGGAGTCACTGGAGATGAGATAGAAGAGGGTTTGGGTTTTATTGGAGACTTCGCCAGAGCACACCCGGAAGAATTCCTTGTCCTGGATTTCCAGCATTTTACCGCTCCTGGAAACGCACTGGATCCGACAACGCCAATCCCTATTGCCCGACGAGATCAATTATCAGACATAATTCTGGGTTATCTGGGATCCAACATGGCGCCCAAACAAGGTCTGAGCGATAATCCGACGATGAACGAGCTTCTGGCTGCGGGAAACATCATGGCTGTCATGCGCGATGACTACATCCGGAACAAGGATGACCGTTACTGGCCGATTGTGATCCATTCCTCATGGGTTCCGGAATCCAACCCGGAGGACCTGTTTAACGAAAGATCCGGAAACCTCAAGGATTTTCTTGTGAATCACGATTCGGAAATTACCGATATTAGTGGATGCAATACTGCCAGCGTCGAAACTATAGTCGCCAGTTTAATTCTGGTGTATGGGGATAACGAAACGATTGCTGATATTATTGATCTAATAGCTCCGGGAATCGAGGAATTTGACCCGGAAGAAATGAGTTTCGAAGGGTTGTACATGGATCTCCTCACAATGGCTGGTAACGGTACGAACACCGCCGGGATGTGGGCCAGACCGTCCACCAACTACAGCAGTGGTAGCTCAGTCCACTACAGAGGCACCAACGACATGGTAAACCATTGGCTGGCCCGGCCACAGCTCTACAAACCAAATATCATATACGTGGATAACACCCCGACCAGCACCCTGGTGGATAGCCTGATCTCGGCCAACAAAGGCGAGATTCCACGGGAGGTTTCCATATCGCACCAAGGCAACCCCAAGGACGGATATTACGAATGGCAAAACTTTACAGCGGTGGGTGGGAAAGACGCCCTGCCCTGCACACCTGTCAGCCTTCGTCTAACTGTCGCCGAAGGTAGTAACGTCTTTGATCAGGTCATATACCCAGACAAGGCCACTATGACCTTCAAGGAAGGTCAATATCCACAGGGCGCGTTACTGACAATCGAGGTGGGTTCCCAACAAGCGCAAGTTGCGGATTACGTCCAGCTCTTCACCGGTCACCTCCACACCATGATAAGCGATAACCAGGACTTGTACATCCGGGGAACTGACCTTGATGGAGGTCAAGGCTTCGCTTATATCGGCGGGACGTATAACACCTTCGCTGATGCGTGTGATCTCATGCCGGCCTCGGGGTTCGACTTCTCGGTGCAGTGGTGATCAGAGACCGACTTCAAGGTTTCAAAGGTTAATCTTCCCCGAGGGCTTGCAATTTCAGGAATTGCAGTGAAAGAGTATATACAGTACACGTGTGTGCAGAATAAATAGCGATTCGAAACAAGTCTCATTGGTTCGTTAATTTTTTCAAATGTTATACTTTTTTGATCTCATGCCGGCCTCGGGGTTCGATAATGTGGTCCAATGATGATGAACGCAATTTTAATGTGGCATGTTAATACTTGAATTTGTGTTGAACATCCATGAGCCATTTCTGCAGATACCATGTCGTATTTCTTAAATCATCGGCATCGGATGATAATAGGAATTGTCACTACTTGTCGGCGCTATTGAAGAGGACAAAATGTTCAAACATTGCAAAGAACTTTATTAAACATGAACAGCAAAACAACGTAAACTTGGAAAATAATCCATCATATAAATAAAATAACAAGAAACTATTATAATAAAGGCAGACATGATTTGACTGTTGAGACTAGATCTTGGTGAGCAAAAACACTTTGTAAGACACATGATAAGCTACGTTAAGGCAAAATGTCCGTTGTCTGTAGTAGAACTTCGGTTTATCTCCAAGGGTATTTTAAGCGCCAAAATGAGAATTTCTACATATTCTACGCTGCTTGAATATTTTTTGTGATTTGATAACATGCGGCAGGAGATGATGTAATACACACTTCATCGAGATATGACGATACATGAGAAAACAAACAAACGCGTATACAAAACTTATACAAAAACAAAGATTGCGATTTGTCCCTCAGTATCAATCCATATCAATAGCTATCCAGTCGCAATTCCTACAACACCAGTGCATCGCTTCAAAATTTCCAACTTCACGCATACGATTTATTAAATATATATCACTGTAATATGTTCACCCCATTTGAAGGCCGCAAAGGACTGGGAGATAAACATATGGGGGAAATACTGATATCAAGCAAACAATTCCATATATTTGATGAAGAAGAAACAAAATAACGGCTGAGATGAACTAATTACTCATACGTGAGATCGTGTATCACATGATTACCACGTGATTAGATGGATCAGTTGAAATGGCGCCAACACGTCGAATGAGAAAAACATTGTGCAACCCGATACGAGCGGCAAAATCGATGAATAAACTCACACGTCGATACACCTTGTAATTTTGATCTTGCATGATCAGAGATTACATGTACCAAACAGATGATCATCAATAGAATAATATATACAAGAACACGATGCGGAACCTTGTGCGTGGTGAGGCCGCCTTTGGGATTATGTTGTAAACGGTCGAGCCAAACTTGGGTGAAGAGTTACCCTTCAAAAATAACGTCAGTGAGGTACACATATTTTAAAAATCCAAGGGGGGATGTATGCTTTTCTCATTGATTTGCCAAACTATATACCATCACGTCCAATGCTGGCCTCTATTGGCCCAAATATTCCGAGTCTTCCCAAGGTAGAGCGCCGCATTTCGTGCTTACGCATGGGTGGTTTCATTACCAGATGGCACTCATTGCTCTACTGTGATTTCAGCGTCATTCGGCGCCGAAACGAATTTTTTTATCGTTATCTTTTAATAGTGAAAGCCGTCGACAATTTGTATTTGCATAAGGCGACGAGGGTAAACATGGATATACCCTATGATTTAACTGACATATGTTTGATTATACTCTATCTCATAACAGAGCGGGGGTCAAGCTTTCGATAAAAGCAAAGGAGGAGAGGCACAAAACCTACATAGATCAAATGTCACCCAACATACCCCCTGGTAGGGGGGGTGGGGGTGTTCCCGACGATACACCTATAAAAGTCAGAGGTCATCCTTGTAACGCAGCAGCCCCTTCGGTATATTGGCCACGACACAGGCGAAGGTGCTCATGACGGTGGGTAGCTCCTGGCCCTCCACCCAGAACTCGCGACCCTTTTCCTCCTTCAGCGTGAAGAGTCCAGCCATCCAGCTGCGATCGTCCTCGCCGCCCACCACCATGATGGTGTCGCCGTAGCGAACGACACCTGGCGAGCGGAGAATGAAAATATATTATTAAAAAATTATGTTCACTGCGATACTCGGTTCACGGAATGAATGTTTTATGCGGCTTTTGGGCACACAAGGGCTAAACTGGGCAAGGGTTCAACGGAAAGGACACCTTTTCGGCCTGCGCCATTTATAATAGGGAAAAGAAAAGCATCCAAAAACTTTGGGAATGTGTATATATTATGATGTGCACAATGAACTTATACGTAGGCTTTTTATTGTCTTTCTTTTGTGAAATAGAAATATGTGCGAACCAACTTGATGAAGGCAGCTTCAGGTTATTTTGGCTTTCACTTCATGAATTTATCATTATTAGAATTACTTAGAATTACTATTGTCATAGTTATTTAATTAGGAAGACTATTGTTTTAGTATTCCCTCCGAAACAACAAATCACTCTACTTACTCTCTTTCTTCGCAAAGAGTATGGGTTGCTCCTCGGAGACATGGCTCTCCCCCTCTCCTCCCTTGACCCTTCCCATTATCATGACCTACACATGCTAAGGCGTGCTTCCTAAATCAATGAAATATTCTACCTGCACCACAGAGGGCGTTGGGCAGCTCTGGGCCAAGCCTCCATGTGTCAGTCGCCGGCTTGTACACCTCCACATCGCTCACGCAGTACTCAGGCAGAAACTCTTTCTTCCATTTCTGACTCGAAGCGGAGTTTCCACCTGTGTTGTAAGACATCATAAATATTCTCTTGCAATTGTATTTGATACGTTTACAGCGCTCCGTCGTACATCATCGCACAATAGGTACAATAATGACATTTGCGTGTTATGTAGATAACAGGGCCCGGAAGTATAACAGGACAAAAACAGGGCGATTTCAGGCCGAAAAAATTGACCCAGCCAAGACCATTTTTCTGCCCGGGCCGTAAGTATAAAGCCGCAGTGGCCCCAGGTCTGTAAATCGCCCTTGATTTCCTGCTCGGCTTTTTCGCCCCGAATGATCAGTTTAGATAAATGACCTTAAAAACGCCCCGTTTTGGCCCTAAAACAAGACCTGCTTTTTCACGTGGCTTTTTAAAGTGCCCTGCATCGGCGAAGTCGGGGCAATGTACGGGTCCAGGGCCGTTTTTATCGCCCTGGCGTTTTATGGTTGGGGGGCCAGGGTTCGAGCCCAGGACCTGTGGATCTGTAGCTCAGTCTGCTTACCCACTGAGATAGGGAGGCTCCATAGTACGAACATGTACACGTTACGTAAAGTTGAAGCCGATGATAGAAACAAATGGTAACTTTAGAATGTAATACGCATACTCTCGAAAGAAGGTGCTATCATACGCGCAGGCTACGTTCCCGCAATTGTTGATAAAAAAAATGCATAAATGTATTATTTTTTAACGTGTAACATTTTTTTAACAAAAAACATGAAAAATAAATAAATACAAAATAAAACAATTTTTTTTTTAAACGTAGGCCTATACCTCCCACCACAGATATCTTCAGGGACCAAGGTTCAGTCAAGATGAAGTAGGAATGACGTCTGGTACGTATGTACCTATAACGTAGATGGACTCCTTGAAGACAACACAACCCGCCAGTGCTCTAGGGTTGGACATCGGCGTCAGCTCCAACCAGGAGTCCTCCATGGGGTCATATCTACGACAAACAAACTAGAACATAAATAAATCAAATAAAATGTCTGCAGCACTCTACATGTCATGGTAGAAGAAACAGGGTGCATGGGATGGTTGGTTTACGTAGGACACTTTAACCTCTGTAGGTTATACCGCGACAAGGGCTCTTTGCGAAGACTTGCGAAGAGTTTTGTCATGCACAAATATGGGATATTTGGATTTCGAACCTTGTACCGGCCGCACGGGCACACTCCCAAGCGCGCTACCTACTAGGTCACGGGAACACCGCAAAACACGGTGTCCATCTATATATATTTCACACCTTCCATTGGAGATCGGCTAAGGCGTGGTATCCCTTTACTTGGTCATAAATAAATGCAATCTAATAAATAAATTAGATCCAATACTGGCAGTAAATACCAATTAAACCGCAATATTCGGAATCACCCCAATAAAATCTCAACAGACTTTTTCCCCCTCGCGGTGGTTCCTGGGGCCAGTTCAGGACTTGTATGGCAACAAAAATGGCGTCTTGCATGACACTGAACTCCCCTCAGTCTGTGGACCGACCTGTAGACTGCCTTGCTGATGTCTGACTCGGTCTCGCCCCCGAAGACGAACAGCTTGCCGTGGTAAGCGCAGGCCGCCATGCCGCGCATCTTCTTCGGTAGAGGCGCCACCGTCGACCACGTGTTGGCCGACGGGTCGTAGCGCTCCACGGAATCCAACACGTGCAACTCGTTCTGACCGCCCAGCGCGTACAGGAAACTGCCCAATGTCAAGGTCAGAATATATATTATATTATTAATATATACTTGCCATTTCAAGTCCTGCTGAGTTTGAAGCGTTGATGGTGCGCATCACGGCAGAACGCAGGGACTTTTTCTGCGACAAATTCATGACTTTTCTATGACAAATACATCACTTTTGTGCCACAAATTCACGACTATGACAAATTCATGACCTTTCTATGACAAATTCATGACGTTTCAGCGAGAAATTCATGACTTTTCTATGACAAATTCATGACTTTTCTTTGATAAAAAGACCAACAATAGAGCCATACTTACCCATCCAGCATGCAGAGACAGAACTGGGACCGGCCGACGTTCATCTCGCATTTGACTTGCCAGGAGCCGAAGCTTTTGTCAAAGAAAAACAGACTGGGTGAGACACCTTCCGTGACAAAGGGGCCCCTGTAGTTGACCTTCCGGATGGCGCCTCCAGCCAAATAGATTTGATTTTCTCCCGTCGTGCATGCTCCTGTGAGAAAAGTCACACGAACACGACCTCCATGATACACATGTATGCGGTAGACAGAGGCAGTGCAAGGCCGACAAAACTGAGATGGATCAAAGTATGTCCTAAACTTAATAAAATAATGAAATTCATGAAAAGTGATTACACAATTTCATCCGAATAAAAAACGATTATTGAGATATTCTACTTCTTGTATATTCTACAGCAATGGTTAGACCTACAAATTCGACAACCAAGGTTAGACCTTGAAATTCGACAACAGTGGTTACACATAAATATTCGACAACCAAGATTAGACCTTGAAATTAATTTGACGCCAATGGTTAGACCAACATATTGCCCAGCAATGGTTAGACCAACAAATTGCACAGCAATGGTTAGACCTACAAATTGTACACACCACACAGGACCTACCGGGCATATAGAGGCTGAGCGGTAATTTACAGAGGTGACGTATCTGGCCTGTCTTGGGCATCAGCACCTCCATGCTATTGAACTTGCGGCAGCTGTCCTCCACGTAAGGGTTGGCCATGATGACGATACCCCGCTCGTAGGCCATCCCTTGACGCGGCAGGAAGTTCAGCCTCACCTCAGCCTGTCTATTCTTCAACATGTGGTAATACTTCACCTCCTTCAGTATTTCCTGCATGCCGGAGCAGTCCTGAAATAACGCCACGGCGTCGATTTGGTCGCAGAAGTAGTACGAGCTAACGTTGGCGAACCTGATGCAACTCATGACCTGCAGGAGGTGCGTCTTCCTCTCCTCCAGGTCACAGTGGAGCCACGCCAGGCAGGCTTCGTACACGGTCTCCTCGCGGGCGACGCACAGCGCGTCGTCCTTCACCAACTCGACGAGCTTATCCACGGGCAGCGAGAGGAACTCCTGCTCCTTGCACAGCGTCTCGAACTTCAAATTGATCAGTTCCTTGGCCTTGAGCGCGAGCGCGTCGCACTCGTGCGCGCGCGCGAAGAAATACACGCCGATGCAGTTCAGCGCCGTCACGTGCTTCGTCATGAACTCGGCGCAGCCGTGACGTAACGGGATGAGCTGGAAGAGGTTGGCGGCGGACAGCAAATTCTGGACGGTCCCCTCGGAGAAGGTGACGGCCCCGGTGTAGATGTACTCCAGCGTTAGGGCCATGGAGGCGGCGCTCAGCTCCTTGAGCTCGACGCGGGCCATGTCCCGCTCCCTCATGTCGCTGGAGAGGAGGGCCGAGAAGAAGGGGCTGGACATGGCCAGCACCGCCCGATGGCACTTGAAGTCGCGCTGCTCCACGCAGAGGGAGACGTCGGCGAACTGCTCGGTGTCGTACAGGGCGCCCAGAGCCTTGAGGAGGCACCCGGCGCGACCCTTGTCCACGAACCTGTTGACGTCCTCCACGGCGTCCTCATTGGACTGGGAGTTGAGAGAGGTGGAGGACAGATCCATGGCCCTGGATGTCACAGCCGCATTTTAACCTGAGACGGATAGATAGAAATATAAACAAATATATATACGGAGATGAAGATACAATGATAAAGATACATACTTACGCTGAGGTATGCGGCAGTAGCAGCTTCCCTATACATCAACAGTCACATGTAAGCCCAGTAGGGCTGGGTGCAAATCCACAGTCACTTGTAAGTCCAGTAGGGGCTGAGTGAGGGTCCATATTGTATTGTACATGTCATCCATGGAATTCCTCGTAAGTGACTAATAAACAAATTACTTACTTACTTACTACTCCATACTTTTAATAGACAAATTTATATACAGAGATGAAGATGAAAAGTTATATAATGATGAAAATAGGATATGAAATGAATAAGTGTTTTGGGCCACTTTTGTTCACACAATGGCTAAACAGGGCCAAGGAAACTCTTGTGACAATAAAGGGTAAATGGATTAAACATCACCTAGATAAGGTGCTGTTTTGATCCCAGTACCTAAGCGTAGTAATCACTACACGTGGGAGTTAAGCTTTCCACACAGGTTTCACTGGACCTAGGGCTTTCCAGGCACACATTTTTCTTGGGACCTGACCATGCAAAAGGATCTGAAATATTTGGGTTTTGGCCCATCCACATGATAAAAAAGTCAATTACCATAGAGGGGCTGATGTTAAATAAACCTGACCATCCTTGCAAACAGCTTTGCAACCCTTGTCCTTGTCACACAGAGATCACCATGCAAGATCAAGGTCATAATATAAATACAAATATGATATCATTCAAATTGCACAGCAGTGATGAACACTTAATACTAATAGCTATTCAGGCTCCCAGCTGAAAATGTGATCACCCTGGTAAATTTTCAGAGAGGCCCAATTTTTTGCAATCATTTATACATAGATCCTGGTACAAACATATTGCATAGTTCTGGCTACGATAACATAAGGCAACACCACTATATATTTTTAAGAGTTAACGACAAATTTTCATCACCAAGAAAACAACCATCTGTGTCGCACCTTCGTTGTGAAATTTGCCCATGCGTCAAAGCACTGTATGCATGACAGCGCAGTTGAAATAATGTTATGTTATGCCGGGAAAGACATAACCAACTGCCGAGGACAGTTGAATTACATGGATGGGCAGGTCAAAATACTGGTTGTATGCCAGAAAGGACAGGTGAAGATTTAGAACTCTCTCTATTCAGCAATGTTCAGTAGTTACACTGAACACACTGACCAAAACTTGCTGGCACTGATCAATGCGCACAATAACTGCATTGTAGCTTTCATTTTTGTCCCACAGAGTATTACATCGGAAACTGTGCACTCAATAATAGGTGCTCACGTTTCAAACATGATGTTGCAGAATCGTCAAAATCCTTGTAAATAGCAAAGTAAATAAATTACTTCTTAGTTGTATCGACATTGTGTTTTCTCAATTTGATAGGGCAGGTACATTTTTAAGGGGGCAGGTCAATCTCAACACAGCGTGCCAGACAGGACAGGCAACATCCAAAGTTAATGTCTGTCCCTGTTATGGAAGAGATTAATTTGTAAATGCAGACAACATACAAAGCACTGCAATTCGCATTTATTAAATAATTATTGTGATAAATTATATTATATTTGTATATCTTACATACTCATTGCCCTTCCTTGCTCCGTCTCCAAGTCTGAGCCAAAGCCCTCTAAGTTTGTTGTGGCAGGCATCATTATACATGTACTTAGACAGTTCTGCCTTGCTGAAGCCGGATTTGACATTCTGACATGTGCCCACCACTGTTAACTATTGCCTGTAATTGCACTCAACTTGGTGCTTACACTGTTTGTTGTCAAAGGCTGTAAGAATGGACAGACCTATATTTTTTTATGGGTATACTCAAGGCACAGTTTCAGCGGCACCTGCCTAACACTCTGTGGCAGACAGTCAACCGATGGAGTGGGTGAGTCAATTAGGCATTGTTTAAACGGTTGATGCATCGCATGGTCAATGAAGCCATGTTGCATTTGTCAGAGGGAGAGTGGAGTGAGGACTGAGGTATCAGTCATTACTGGCAGGGTGCCCAATTTTGACTTGACTCTACACGGCATGGCTCGGAAAGTAATTATCAATGTAGCAGTAGCAGTCAATGGTGTAACTAGATACAGCTAGCCGCCATTTTAGACTAAGTGGGCCAGACAGAAACTGGATACTGGGTAGGGGTGACAAGGCAGTGGAACAACTTGAGCCACCGGTGCCGCGATTTCTAATTTTAGGTCTGGTGAATGGTATGGCTCTCTCCCTTGTAATGTTTACGGGCGTGGTCAGGGAGGCCTGTACCAGGGCTATGGCGAATGTGCCCTACCCCCCAACAGGAGCTACAATCTTACCAGTGGTTGTGCCCCTAAACGACGCCACCTGGGGGAGGGGGTTAGGGCGCGAATGTCATCCAATGAGAGGCCGCTAGCGGTGGTAGGCATCTGAGTGCGACTGGCCATGGCTAGTATAGCCCAATATTGCCATATAGGTATGGGCTACCCCAGACTTTGAAGGTGGCAAACATGTTAGTATCAAAAAGATATTATAATTGCAACTTATTTAGTTCAATACTAAAAATATTGCTGTTACATCACAGTTCTCGTCGATCTCCCGGCAGACTGAGCTCGTTCCTCACATCACACTTTTCCCTAGGACTATGGCGTAAGCGTAACGCCCTCTGCCAGGAGTTGACGAGAACTGTGACATAACACCAACAGGGCTGTGAGGAGAAGTTGTAAAAAATTGTTGTTGGAAAGTTTTGCAAGTACGAAAAGTGATCACATTTGTGTGTATTCAATCACTTTGCCGACTGAACTATAAAGGTATGAAGAACAACTTGACACATCGATAAGGACCATTTATCTGTCTACTTTTCTGTAGTCGCAGCCCGAAGAGTGCACATTTTTTAATCAACGCTAAATTTGAATATTTACTTTATAGCCCTCCGGCCCGCTCCCCAGAGCGGATAAGCCAGGGAGGGGCATGCAACAGGGCTACCTCCCCACCCAGACGCATGCAGAGTGAGAGAGGGTGAAGGTTACCGCTGACACCACTCTGGCCATGCGTCTGTGCAGGCTAACAGTGCAGGCAGTGTTATCGCTCCGAGGAGTTCCCCGTACAGACGCCCTCCCCGTAGCGACGGGTAAGATCGTAGACCCTTATCCCTTGGCTGTGAAATTTATGCATTGCATTCTGGGTCTGTGAACCGGGCGATAATACCAGAAGTTATTCTTTCATAACTATTTTAGGCTTGCAAACTTTACAAAAACAGTACCTACTATTGGTACATTTATGCATCGTTCAATAACAATGTCTTTTCACGGGTATGCATCTATGTTATCATCTTCAGCATATTACATGCACATAAAATATAACAAATACAAATTACAAATTACCCACTCTGCCAGGGGAACGCCCTCTGCCGGGAGATCGACCAAGACGATCTTCCGCCCGAGGGCGCTTGCACCATTGCTGGCAATCTCGTTCGCAAGGTGGCGCCTAAACAAATGCACTCTATGACCACACTGGGGTGTGTAACAATGTTGGTGGTTTTTAGGCCGCGATTGTGCACATGAAACCTATATTGAGCCGGGATCGAATGGGATTGGATGAAACTGCCCCCAGATGCATGTGCCATGCAGGATTCGAACGCACGACCTGTTGACCCGTGGCTCAGCCTGCTCAGCAACTAAGCGGCCGACGGCTTGGGGGGGGGGGGGGGGGGGGGTGTCCCATAGCTGTGGGGTTGGGTCTAGCCCTGGTACATGCCTCTCTAACCTCCGTTTACGTTCGTGGTTAGCAGGTTAGAGAGGCATGTAAGCTTACCAGGGCTAGGCAGGGGCGGATCTAGGGGGGGGGGGGGTTGCACCCGCCACCCCCCCCCCCCCCCCTTGGGAACCAGAACATACAACATACATGTTACTATACATGTTAAAGTCCCAACCCTTCAGAGCTGGGACTTCGCCCCCCCCCCCCCCGGTCTCAAGTCTCCAGAGCAGGCCCCCGCCCCCGCCCCGGTCGGAAGTTTTCCGCAGAGAGCAACAACCCCCCCCCCCCCCGCTCCCCCCTTGGCAAATTCCTAGATCCGCCCCTGGCTAGGTTGGGTCTATCTGTGGTGTCCGTGGTCCGCGGATCTGATCTTGGCGTTCACATCGTAACACGTGGATTATTTCCAGCGATAAATTTTATTTTCTAAGTTAAAAGAAAAAGGTGACTGGTCTACACCACTTCCACTCTCATTGCTAGACTGCCGTTCTCTTCTCTCCCTTCTGGATCACCCCGGGCAGCCCCGGTCCGAGCGAGACAGTACGGTGTACGCCTAATGTGGCCGCTTCCGGATGTGGCCGCCGATCAACAACCAATAGGAACGCAGGAGGGTGTTGGGGGTGGGAGCGGGGGGGAGGCGGCGGCTGTTGCTCCACGAAAAAGCGCACGGCATGATGTTTCTCGCTAGACCTTGATGCCGTGCCTGGTAGGGGTGGGGTTAGGCGGCAATCGCAACAACGTCAGTTTCGGCAGTTTGCAATTACCTAGGCGGCTTCATCCATGACACATTTTGGCGTGGGTGCATGGGAGGGGGGTGCATGGTCGGCACGCACGCACGGAAGCCTTCTCGGAGATGGCACCAATTGCAATATATGGTTGGATATGGTGGTTGTTAAAACGAAGAAACCAAAACAAATCCATGTAAATTGACTCATTGGGTAATTACTTAAATGCTTCCTTATTGTTCCATTATTATTACTGTATGGTTGACAGTTGTGACAGTTGTCAAAAGTTAGTGTTGCACGACATCTTCGCACATGTATATATGGTAAATAAATATTGCTCTTTAATTGGTTGTTGGCTGTTGATGTTTTCGATCCGAGAGGGGTGTAAAGATTGCCTCATTCCGGGCATTGATATCATTCCGCTGCCACCATGGCTGACCCATGCATCCACTGCAACTTAATTAGCTGTTCGCACACGACAGGAAGGATTACAATGCGATGCTTGCCACCGTTGGCAGCACCGCATTTGTAGTAGCGGGATAACCCGAAACGTATATCGCGATGCCGTCCGTGTCGGCTTTATTGAATGGACATGTACCCCCTGCAACGATATCGGAGAGCCCGCTCCAGCTGATGCGCCCGCGGCGGACCAGCCCCCAGATGTGCCGAACCAGCCCGCTCCAGCTGATGCGCCCCCAGATGAAGAACCCGCAGATGTGCCCGAGCCCGAGCCTATGGCCGCTCCAGCTGATGCGCCTGCGGCGGACCAGCCCCCAGATGTGCCGGACCAGCCCGCTCCAGCTGATGCGCCCCCAGATGAAGAACCCGCAGATGTGCCCGAGCCCGAGCCTATGGCCGCTCCAGCTGATGCGCCCGCGGCGGACCAGCTCCCAGATGTGCCGAACCAGCCCGCTCCAGCTGATGCGCCCCCAGATGAAGAACCCGCAGATGTGCCCGAGCCCGAGCCTATGGCCGCTCCAGCTGATGCGCCCGCGGCGGACCAGCTCCCAGATGTGCCGAACCAGCCCGCTCCAGCTGATGCGCCCCCAGATGAAGAACCCGCAGATGTGCCCGAGCCCGAGCCTATGGCCGCTCCAGCTGATGCGCCCGCGGCGGACCAGCTCCCAGATGTGCCGGACCAGCCCGCTCCAGCTGATGCGCCCCCAGATGAAGAACCCGCAGATGTGCCCGACCCCGAGCCTATGGCCGCTCCAGCTGAAGCGCCTGCGGCGGACCAGCCCCCAGATGTGCCGGACCAGCCCGCTCCAGCTGATGCGCCCCCAGATGAAGAACCCGCAGATGTGCCCGACCCCGAGCCTATGGCCGCTCCAGCTGATGCGCCCGCGGCGGACCAGCCCCCAGATGTGCCGGACCAGCCCGCTCCAGCTGATGCGCCCCCAGATGAAGAACCCGCAGATGTGCCCGACCCCGAGCCTATGGCCGCTCCAGCTGAAGCGCCTGCGGCGGACCAGCCCCCAGATGTGCCGGACCAGCCCGCTCCAGCTGATGCGCCCCCAGATGAAGAACCCGCAGATGTGCCCGACCCCGAGCCTATGGCCGCTCCAGCTAAAGCGCCTGCGGCGGACCAGCCCCCAGATGTGCCGGACCAACCCGCTCCAGCTGATGCGCCCCCAGATGAAGAACCCGCAGATGTGCCCGAGCCCGAGCCTATGGCCGCTCCAGCTGATGCGCCTGCGGCGGACCAGCTCCCAGATGTGCCGGACCAGCCCGCTCCAGCTGATGCGCCCCCAGATGAAGAACCCGCAGATGTGCCCGACCCCGAGCCTATGGCCGCTCCAGCTGATGCGCCCGCGGCGGACCAGCCCCCAGATGTGCCGGACCAGCCCGCTCCAGCTGATGCGCCCCCAGATGAAGAACCCGCAGATGTGCCCGAGCCCGAGCCTATGGCCGCTCCAGCTGATGCGCCTGCGGCGGACCAGCCCCCAGATGTGCCGGACCAGCCCGCTCCAGCTGATGCGCCCCCAGATGAAGAACCCGCAGATGTGCCCGACCCCGAGCCTATGGCCGCTCCAGCTGATGCGCCTGCGGCGGACCAGCCCCCAGATGTGCCGGACCAGCCCGCTCCAGCTGATGCGCCCCCAGATGAAGAACCCGCAGATGTGCCCGACCCCGAGCCTATGGCCGCAGACCTCGGCGATTTCGCGGAACCAGTCTCTTTGAAGGAGTCTTTCTTAAGAGACCCAGCCCCGGCTCCTCGCCTGCTACACGGGTTTAACGAGGAATACACCATCGTTGACCAAAGCATCCAGATGGGAAAGGTGATTATTTTCAAATTAAGTTTATTATTATTATTATTATTATTATTATTATAGTTGTCTTATAATTGTCTTACTTTTGTATTTTAAGCATAGACAATAATACTTATAATTAATTAATACTTGTATTTATGTATTCAATTATTTATAATATTACAATGTGATATTATGTGTATCTTTCGCAGGCCGGGCCGCGGTTGCAGCAGAGCGTCGGGACGCCAAACGCAAGGCGTGCGACCGAGTGTTTGACAGTGCGGCCGAGATTGTGGAGGAGGTGAGCAACTTGAACAATAATCCTCACATTCTTTCAGCCTGATAATTTATTCTGTTTTCCGTAAAAGTAATCACGTCGTGTCCTTAATAGGTTAATAAGTTATATGTTTTTGGTTCGCTCTTATACTTACAGACTCTACTGGAGCACAACGTCAACCCGATCATGGCGCCAACGCTGCCTGCGCCATTAAATCTGACTAAGCAGTCTAATACGAAGGATCAGCGAGTGGTTAAATCAGACGAGGGAGATCTGGATGCTTAGAATCGCAAGTCCCGAAGAATTAGCTGGGGAGACTGAGTAGATTAGTGTTGAGATCGAATCTAGAATTTCGATAATGAAACTTGGGTCCAACTGATAAAACTTACAATGACAACAGGTAGGGGGGCGGGCGTATATTCTATCGCGAATATCGATTAACACAGAAACTACTTTAAAGTAGCGAATCGCGGTAAGCAGGAATAAGGTCTTTGCCTTGAACCAAAAATTCCCAAAAGAGAGTCACGATCAATATAGATAATACAATTATGTTTAAATCTTTAATATTTACTTTCCAAAATGTATAACATTTGAACAAATTGACGAACCAATGAGACTTGTTTCGAATCGCTATTTATTCTGCACACACGTGTACTGTATATACTCTTTCACTGCAATTCCTGAAATTGCAAGCCCTCGAGGAAGATTAACCTTTAAAACCTTGAAGTTGGTCTCTGATCACCACTGCACCGAGAAGTCGAACCCCGAGGCCGGCATGAGATCACACGCATCAGCGAACGTGTTATACGTCCCACCGATATAAGCGAAGCCTTGACCTCCACCAAGGTCAGTTCCCCGGATGTATAAATCCTGGTTATCGCTTATCATGGTGTGGATGTGTCCAGTGAAGAGCTGGACGTAATCCGCAACTTGCGCTTGTTGGGAACCCACCTCTATTGTCAGTAACGCGCCCTGCGGATATTGACCTTCCCTGAAGGACACGGTGACCTTGTCCGGGTATATGACCTGATCAAAGACGTTACTACCATCGGCGACAGTGAGACGTACGCTGACGGGTGTGCAGGGCAGGGCGTCTCTCCCGCCGATCGCCGTGAAATCTTCCCACACATAATAGCCATCCTTAGGGTTGCCCTGGTGCGATATGGACACCTCCCGTGGAATCTCACCCTTGTTTCCCCTGATCACGCTATCCACGACCGTGCTCGACGGGGCGGTGTCCAGGTAAATCAAATTTGGTTTGTAGAGCTGAGGCCTGGCCAGCCAGTGGTCCACCATGTCGTTGGTGCCTCTGTAGTGGACTGAGCTACCACTGCTGTAGTTGGTGGACGGTCTGGCCCACATCCCGGCGGTGTTCGTACCGTTACCAGCCATCGTGACGAGATCCATGTACAGCCCTTCGAAACTCATTTCCTCCGGGTTGATATCGGTTATCCCTGGGGCGATTTCCTCCGTGATATTTCTGATAGTCTCGTTGTCGCCGTAGACGAGAATTAAACTGGCCACGACGGTCTTCTCATCTGGGGTATTGCAACCACTGAGGTCAGTGATTTGATCGGCGTAGTTTTGCGCGAAATCCATCAGCTTTCCTGATCTTTCATTGAACAGTCCTTCGGGATTGGTCTCTCCGGACCATGCGTTATGGATCACATCGGGCCAATATCGATCATCCTTGGGTTGGATGTAGCCATCGCGCATGACCACCATGATGTTTCCTGCAGCCAGAAGCTCGTTCATCGTTGGATTATCGCTCAGACCTTGTTTGGGCGCCATGTTGGATCCCAGATAATTCAGAATTATATCGGACAACTCGTCCTTCCTGTCGTTTGGTATTGGCTTTGTCGGGTCGATTGCGTTCCCGGGAGCGGCAAAATGACCGAAATCCAGGATAAGGAATTCGTCCGGATGGGCTATGGCAAAGTCTCTGATAAAAGCCAAACCCTCTTCTATCTCATCGGCTGCGACCCCATGCCACCAGCGAAAAGTCCCATCGACCTCACCAAGGTCGGCTACTCGAAGGTCATAGCCCCTGAATCCGGTCTCCAGCATAACGTCGAAGCGATCTGGCTGAGTCCTGGACCAGTTAGCCACGGTGGCGGGGCTGACCCTCTCGCCAAGCTTAAACAGGAAATTCTTGTCCACGAGGTAGCTGTTTTCATCGCAGCCGGCCGTTCCCGCGTCGTGGATGGCTGGGAGAAAAATATCCCCGATTCTCTTATCCCCAATAATTGGTCTGATAAGGGTCATCCAGTTGGCCTTGTCGTCCACAGCGCGGAAATCGCATCCCATGGAGTCGCTCTGGGAGTACAACTCCTTGATTTGCGCCATTCCGTGGTTAGTAGATTCATAATATTGTCCGGAAGGAACGTCCAGGAAGAAATCCCCGGGTTCGCAGATCATGTCTGCGCCGAGTATTTTCGGCAGAATGTAAGACCCTTTCTTTAGTGCAGACCATAATTCATTTTCGTCTCCATCGTTTGGAAGATGTTTCATTGCGTTGCCATTAAGGTCAAGGTCGAAGGATGCTAGGGACCGGAAATGACGTCCGTTGATGTGGAAGATGTCGCCTGGAGCTGCGCTGGGACTCAGTTCCGGGATCTTGGGGTGTTGTGCCGTGCCATACTGAGGCGTCCACGGGATTCCTGTAAGAAAACTCGTTATTTAACCAACGGCCGGAGCAAACATACATTAAAGTTGCATGTGGAGTTGTTTCGCTGTTTTTGAATGCCAAATTTGCGTATAAGAACACAAACCTAAGGCCTTAAGGTTCATAACAGACAATAAACACCTACCATATCGCTCACCAATTATCTGCCAATGAGCAAAACATTTCAAATTCATGAATTGTCCGCCACAAAAATGAAAACTTATGCTGATTTGAAACCTCATAATGGTGTGTACACAAGTCGTTTACCGGTGCCACCGACAGAGGGCCCAAGCGCTAAATAATATGAGACAATAGAAGCGTCCGGAGCGCCACTTTTTCTTTGGCGGTGGCCGTTGACACTGCTTGTGGTCAAAGGTAACATTTCCTGTTTATGTTTATTTTTGTACAGCCGTGGCAACGGTCAGCTCCATATGTAACTTTAACATTAGACATGCAATAATTATGATAATGATAACAATAACATACCTCTGGAATATATTAAATGCGCAGTTTTTGTGAAGAATAGCCTGCCCCGCAACGACATTCTCCCATATACTCACTAGATACACAGATATATGCCAACCAGCGTGATTTTTTACCCTTCGTAGTTAGATTGTGAACCCATTTTAACCCATTAAAGCGGTGCACAATCATTGTGGTTTACTCTACGGTATTATTTGTGTGACATCTCAGTATGATATTAAATCCTGTTACACAGGGTCAAAGGTGTCATTTTGGCGACACGTGACGTTGACGTAAGTTTCGCTTCAATTGCTGATCATGGCGATGGAGACTTTATCAAAATAATCTGATTTGTATTTTTGAAACAGGAGGTAACCACCAGTACGTTTTTAAGGTGTTGAATTTAGAATATCTGGAATAACATTTTAGGCTGCGATGTTTTATAACAAAGTTTGTACCAACAAATTGGTATAACTGCTGGTCTCGTGTTTTCATACAGCGCACCAGCTCTTCCAACGGAAAGTACCTTTTACGTCACGAAACGTCAACTAATCGCCTCTGACTTAGTTATTTTTTAACGCGTCATATATCATGACGGCATAATGTTAGGACCCTGTCTGCATGTCCGTCAGAACCAAAGATCGACATCCTACGGTTAATCATTTCCGCATCTCCACGCGTAAAACCAAAAAGAGTTTGTTTCATATGGCAGATGTAATACGTGCGCACAACTCTTTCATATCTTTGTTGACATATTCTATATTCTATAAATTTGACGTCCCTCATAAAAGGCAAGAAAATGCCTCATAAAACTGGAAAGAAAATAAATTCCTTGAATCGTAATGCATTGTTCTTCAGATCTTGTTCTTTTCGCGATTAGACGACGCCATCCGCGCCGCTGACTGGACGATCCGTCTTAATGTATTAATGACGTCATACAGAATACCAGGGTTTTCCCAGTAGCTCAGTGGGTTAGAGCGCTCGCATTGAGAGGTCTGGCCACCTGAGAGCCTAACGGCACGTGGATCGGTGGTTCGAGCCCCACTGTGGCCATGTCTGTGTGGCCGCAGGATAAAGATCCCATGTCCTTCTTAGCAAATAGTAGGAGGTCACCCCCGGGGACATGGTTCAACCCTCCCTTTCTTCTCCCATTGACGCGATATGATCAAAAGTGGTTAAAGCGTCCTGAATATACAACCAACCAACCATAAAATGATCGTAAAGAAAACCAACATACCTTCAATTGAGTGAAGAATCGTCAAAATGGCGAAGAAGCCAAACGCCGCGAGGACCCGCATTCTGCAGTTCGATGTGACTTCAATGCCAGCAATCGTCAGCTTGCTCGGCCCTTGTAGTGTATCGGGTCAACACGTGTTCGGTGCCTTAATATGGAAAGCCGATGCGGACATAAAACGATGAGCCGTCCATCATGCGTGATGAGTAATTGTGTTACATATATTCAATATATGACGAGTTTTGTTACAATATATTCAATATATGACGACTGGTTCGACATTCACGGCAAGGAACAATTAAAGCAATTTATAGATAAGAAAATATAGAAAAGGAGGTTATGACATCATAGACCAGGAATTCCCAGTTGAACCGTGTTGAAATTTGCCGCCACTTCCATAAATCTTGTGAAACCAACACATGCTTGATTCAACCGGTTTTTATTCAAACGTTGATACCGTACTTCGTTTTCGGGTCGCTCGACCCTCGATTTGGAGCCGCCTTCAAGGTACGTACTGCCTTTTAAGTCTGCGACGCGACCTGATGACAGAGCAAGTGCACTTCTAGTGCACTTCTAGTTTGCATTAAATGACACGTTTGCGGCGAATGAAGATTTGGCCTGCGCAATATTTCATTGGTTTCATTGGTCGAAGTTTTTTTTCGGCGGTTTTCTTGGCGATATCCATGTATTCTCGACGTGTATGTGGAAGAACGTGTCGTGTTAATATGTCATGAAACCAAGCCCCATTATGTAGTTTGACTGACGGTTCATCCTTGCATGTCCTCCTCGGCTTGCCATAGTCTAGTGGAAGGTAAAAGTCGGGGATAGGGGGCTCCTGTTATGTGATTTTTCTATCCATTGGCAAGATAAGAAAGCGCATAAAAACAGCTCAATCAATATTATAGCAATGTACAAAATGGTTGATCCGTTGATTATGTATTTATAGCCGTACAAATGCCCTGACTATCTCTATAATTATTAAAAGAAACTAGATGGTCTACTAAATTGTTCCGTTTTTATTACGAATGGTCCATGGTAGTTCGGATATTGTGCCCATACTGGCCACTTGGCGGTTGTGATTAGACCATTCTATGATAACGGTTGAGGTTTATAAATGAGTGAAATGTGCAGGGGTATATCTAATCGAGGTTGACCCACCCCCCCTACATATGCGCAATTACCACCTGTGTAGTTCCCATGTTATTATCATATCATGTAATATATATCAGTAAAAAAACGGGTCAAACGCATGTGTTGCGCTTGACCCAAATATATATTTACATCAGATGGTCAGGAATGTCGTATCGGTGAAGGGACGGGAGCAGGGCAAGGTCGGATGGGTGGAGGGTAATGTCTGAATATATAAAGACAAAATAGGAACTCTATTATGAATCGCCGATGTTTTCGCTCAAGAGGATATTTAAAATTAGTTAACTTGTAGTTGTGTGGAGCGGGGAGGGGGGGGGCAAGGGGGGGGGTGTTCCTAAAAAAAATTATTCTTTGGTCACGATGAATGAATTAAAAAGCAGAACTACCCTAAGTCTAGAAGTAATATTTCACATGAAGTAAGCTTAGAGGGACGTTAACATGTTTAGCGTCATATTTGTGCCACTAGCATTTGGGGCCATGCAAGACCAACCCGCCCAGGCAATGTCATCATATGGGAAAAGGCGCGATATTACATCAGTGATTGTTGTTGGTTGAGTGCATGCATTGAAGATTAGAACCTTGGACTTGAACTTTAAGTGTCAAAGAAGTGTTGCATACGCACGGCTTCAAGGCGTCTGCAACCTCTGGCCACGCTGCCTGCTTGTGTTGTTTCGAAAATTTCCCCTTCAACACTGCTTTTCCCTTCTGTACTTCTGTGACCAAAAACAGCTCTTCGTTTATTGAAAAATTCGGTTTCCGTGCTTCAGCCATGGTTGGAAAGGAAGTCGTTTATGCTGTCTTCGTTTTGTCAGATTCACGGCGTTATGGCATTATAATGCAATCAAACCATCTAACAGATGATCAAATGCATAACCAGTCTTTGATTATTTATTTATTTACCGGGCCGCCGGTAACAGTGGTGCTGCTCAATATGACCTGGCAATTTCGCGATAATTAGCTTGGAAACGGATGAAATTCATGAAATCTTCTCAGTGGATATCGGCCAGATGGATACATAGACTCCGGAGATTCACTGATTACGGCCGAATATAGGTAAAATTACTGGAAAAATCTGGACAAACATTAGAAACTAGGCCTGTTTTGGTGGAATTTTTTTGGTTCTGCCCCGGCCGTTCGTCTCTGGCAATAGGTAAATCTTTAGCCTGAGCGAGCAATTCACGCACCGGTACAGGTGCAATGAACCATGAGTGTATGTGAGGGCCTGCCTGATGGCCCGTGCCCCAACAAGAGATCGGGCGCAGAGGTGAAATTGACACAAGGAGACCTGACTCTATGTCGGGCCTGTGAGACTGCTCGCTTCTGTCCCACCGAACGAAATGCCCAGGCGGGAGAAAGTGGTGATGCCGCAGCCAAACTTGATCGGGGAAACCCGTCTGATGACGTAACTGGTCAAAATGGCGCCTCAACGAAAGAATCAGCGAAATGTTTAATTCAGCCTCTCCTGGCCTACATCGTGTTCTCGATGCAGAATCGCCAACATGACAATATCAAACACGCAGTGCTGGGACATTTTACTCCATCACAGATATCTGAAGCGAAAGATGCCCTGTGGGAAGCCAGCGATAAGTCAGTTATAGGAGAAAAGGTACGAAGGAAGGACTCTATTGCCAGACAAGAAGAGGAAGCGCATTTGAGCGATATCATAAATGCCCTAGTTAAATTGGACCGCGCAACGAAAATGCCGTATGTTGTGGTGGATGCTTTCAACCTTGGAACCATTCCAAAATCGCGACCTGAAGAACTGAATAACATATCACTAGTTGACAGACTGAACAGGCTCGAATCCAGAATGGTGAAAATGCAGGAACTTGTTGAGAGATCCATCTGTGAGAATATGGATCTTAGGGACCAAATGAAATTGCTGTCAGTTAAAAGGTATGCCGATGCAGCAGCCCCGGGGAGTAGCTCTCACCTGCCCCGTGAGGCCGTGACGCTGGGTAATGGTCAGAGTGGGCCGCCGCAGGGGAACCCTCCTCATGGGATGGCGAGGGATCGGAAACCGGATTCTCGCGTGCAACAACAGCAGAGGAATACATCTCGGGTCGAGACGCATGTGCAACCCACTGGGAAGAGATCATCCGGGACCAGTGAGGACAAGACCATGGCCAATACAGAGACGCGTGATCCTAAACAGCGGGTTCCTCGTGACGGTAGACGAGTCAAAGGGAATCCCTGCACTCTTTCTGCCAAATCTCAAGCCAGAACAACGTCAATGATGTCTCTTGACAGGATGAGCGCGGCTACTGGGCGTTCTTGCCAGGTCGATTCCAGCGATGACGGCGAATGGGAGGTGCCAACCCATGCCAAAAAGAAGATGGCGCGGCAGGGAAGGCAACGAAGGTCGGTTCTTACAGGGACCAAACATGCAGCAGGACGCTTTAAAGAAGCGCCAGAGCCGTCGCGAGCCTTATTATGACGAAAATTTTCAATTTTCGTCATATGTCGGTCGGTCGTGTTTGTATGTTTGTTTGTATGTCTGTCTCACTCGAAAACGGGAAGTCTCCTTGTGGCCTAACGGCTGTATGTATTAGTTCGCAGTCTTTAGTACCTAATAGCTAGGCTATAGGGCTACAACATTCTCGTCATGCAGGTTGAAAGGTCAAAGGTCAAGGTCACAGCGATTTTTTGAAAAAATAACTAAAAACGCTTATATCTCCGTTAATATTAAAGCTAGAGATCTCGGATTAGTTTCATAATATGCCCCTCTTTCCGGTGCAGTTTTCCGATATTGTTCACTTTTTGATGCGTAATACTCATTTTCGAGGAAAACGAGGTCATAGGTTTTGCGGAAAACGCACTAAATGACCTCTGTCAGTTTTTTTGCTTTTTGGCACATTTGCCATCAAGCTATTGCTATGATGTTCAAATATGTCATAGAAATATGAATTGTGAGGACTTGTGTTGAATCTTAGAGTTTTCTGATACGTCACGTGACGTCACGATGACGTCACTTTCGGTACTTGCAAAAAAATATCAAAAATCTGAAAAAAATCACAAAAATGCGAGAGTAACATTATATTGTAGGAAAAGTAGTTCCTCGTATAGCTACAAACTAAAAACAATACGTTCCTATCTTACTTCCGGTTCCAGGGCCGGGGGAATTTCTCTATGGGACTTCCCATGTTAAAAGGGCTGTATCTTTAGGCTGGGAAAAAATGTTTTGTCATGTATATCGCAAGTGCCTCCAGCAAACAACACTGGGATTTTTTTATTAGTTGAACATGACGTCTAGTAGCCACAGTGCTTACCATATGCAATTAGAGCAAATAGTGACGTCACAGGATTTTTTGGAAATTTAACCAATGGTGAAAGATACGGCTTTTTGATGTTAGCAGAGGCTCCCACGGGTGTTCTATTCAAGCCATCACTCAATGCTTGCAGCTGTGGATGGATAATACTAAGCTGAGTCATAATCTGTCAACATGGTTCCATAGCCACATTACTTTTCGGTGTATAGTCGAAATCGTTTAACATGTCATCCTATGGGAAAAAATGAACTTGATCGAATATGACCTACTTCCGTTCAAGCTATTTCAGTCTCCTTCGCCACACAGTGAGGTAATATCACTTTAAAGCAAGCTATAAGAAAAAGACGGCGATATCTGTATTACTTTTTGTTTCCATGGCAACGAAGCCACTGGCCTAATGATAAACATACAGATTCCTGCCATTGAAAGAAAAATCGTCAAAAATCAGATAACAATGCTAAAATTGCATTCTTTTCGCCAACTAGTTGCCAATAAGTATCTTCAGATCACTTAGTGCTTTAACTAGGCGGATCTTGTCTAGTTATGGCGCTAGAACGCTCCGAAGTGGGACGACACCTTCGCGGGGCCGCCAATGATGAGTGAATGGAGATTGTGTCCATCTTGAGAACAACGTCAAAAATCAGAAAAACAAGCTAGAGCTGTGATGTTTGCGTCAAATGGTTGGGAACATTGATGGTCAGAAAAATAGTAAAAGAAACAAATTGGTTGCTGTATCGCTTCGCCTACAGTGTTCTTTGTTCTTGTCGTCGGTCTCCGTGTTTCCGCAATGATAAGCTAATGCGATTTTTGGCCATTTCGCCAAGCCATAGCTAAAGGACTAGTCTTTCTATCGCCTAGCTCTTTAATCGAATAAGTTGTGGCAGTAAAGCTTGGCATATTGCCGCTTGGACGTTGTCGTGCGTTACGTCATAACGTCACCATGACGTTATGACGTCACATATCAAAAATGACGTCGTAGCTATTGTGCTCCTACGACATGTTGGATTTGCTTCATTTTCAGCCACTTTGGCAATAGCTGTCATAGCCCGAGTTGATACGTAGGTATATTAAAGAAATAGAAGCCATCTTAAGCATTTTTGCAAACGTCAAATGACGTCATGTCGCGTCACGATGACGTATTATTAGATAAAAAGTAAAATTCGTAGCGCCATTCATAATGAGTCAAGCAATCGCTCTTGAGAAAAAAAATCATGTTCACTTAAACTCTAATATGGCATTAAATTGGCGGGCGGAAGATGCGTTACACGACGCGATCCTCACGTCATCGGCACAAACGACGGTGTTACCTGTAATTTTGTTAATATCGGTTAATTGCTCATTGCACATTGCTCAAAATAGAGCCTGCGGTGCGCACGTTGTCGGATGAATGCGCTATTTGGCTCAAATTTCCCGTTATGCGCGCTGTTTAGCCCGAATTGTCCCCGTATACGCGCTGTTTATCCAAAATTGCCCGCTATATGCGCTGTTCAGCTCAAAAAGCCCGTTATATTCGCTATTTAGCATAAATTGAGCGTTACATGCGCTTTTTAACTGACAATTACCCGCTACATACGCAATTGAGCCCAAATTGCTCGTTATACGCGCTGTTTACCCTAAATTGCCCCTTAGATGCCCAGTGTACCTAGAATGTCCTGTTATACTTGTTATTTAGCCCAAATTGCCAGGTATGTGCGATATTTAGCTCAAATTGCATGCTGAAAGCTCTAGTTGGCGAACCAAAAGCTCTATTTTGCCAACAGAAAGCTCTATTTTGCGAACCAAAAGCTCCATGTTGTCAACAAAAAGCTCGATTTTGTAAACAGAAAGCGCTATTTAGTAAACAGAAAGCTATATTTGGAATAAGTTGCTATCCTACGCCGATATCTATGCTCAATTGCTCTCTGAAGGTCATATTTGGCCCAGCAAAAGCACTATTTACCCCAGATTGTACCTTAAAAGCTCTATTTGGGCCAAATTGTATGTGTAATGGCCTACTGGGTCAAATTTACTCACTAAAACTCTATTTTGCCCGCTGAAACCTCTATTTGATCCAAATTGTCAAGTGAAGGCACTAATTGACCCCTCAGATCCCGATTTGACCCCTCAGATCCAGATTTGACCTCTCAGATCCAGATTGACCCCTTAGATCCAGATTTGACCTCTCAGATCTAGATTGACACCTCAGATCCAGATTGACCCCTCAGATCCAGATCTGACCCTTCAAGTCCAGATTTGATCCCTCAGATCCAGATTTGACCTCTCAGATCCATATTTGTCCTCTCAGATCCAGATTGACCCCTCAGATCCAGATTTGACCCTCAGATCCAGATTTGATCCCTTAGATCCAGATTTGATCCCTCAGATCCAGATTTGATCCCTCAGATCCAGATTTGACCTCTCAGATCAAGATTTGACCTCTCAGATCCAGATTTGACCTCTCAGATCCAGATTGACCCCTCAGATCCAGATTTGATCCTCAGATCCAGATTTGACCCTTCAGATCCAGATTTGATCCCTCAGATCCAGATTTGATCCCTCAGATCCAGATTGACCCTTCAGATCGAGAGTTGACCCTCAGATCAAGATTTGACCCTTCAGATCCAGATTTGATCCCACAGATCCAGATTTGATCCCTCAGATCCAGATTGACCCCTCAGATCGAGAGTTGACCCTCAGATCAAGATTTGACCCTTCAGATCCAGATTTGATCCCTCAGATCCAGATTTGACCCTCAGATCCAGATTTGATCCCTCAGATCCAGATTTGATCCTTCAGATCCAGATTTGACCTCTCAGACCCAGAATTGACCTCTCAGACCTAGATTTGACCTCTCAGATCCTGATTGACCATTCAGATCCAGAGTGATCCTTCAGATCCAGATTTGACGTATCAGATCCAGACTTGACCTCTCAGATCCATATTGATCCCTCAGATCCAGATATCATTCACAGACGCCTATTTTGCCTCTCAGATCCATATTGACCTTTTCAGCTCCCCATTCGACCTGGACATCCACATTTGCCCTCTCAGATCCCGAGTAGTCATCTGGCATCCCCACTAGACCCGTCAGACCCAGATTTAATCTGTCGGATCCAGATTGGACTCATATGATTTTTATTGACTCCCTCAGAACCTGATGGAAGCCGCCAGATAGAGATTTGACAACTAGGATGCAGATTGACCCGTCGCATCCCTATTTGACCTTCAGATCCCGATTCGACCTTGGTGATCCTGATTGAACATTGCTAATCCAGATTGAACCCAACGAAACCAGCTTTGACCCGTCGTATACCAATGTGTCCCACGGATCCCGTTTCGAACCGTCGACTTCGACCCTGCACATCTCGATTTGTCCCACACAACCCTAATCGACCCATCAGATCCCTATTGGTCCCCCGAATCCTGATTAGCATCCCTATTCGAAGACCCTGCGGACCGCCACTTGCGAAGGACAACCCAAGGCATCATCGATACACGCCTGATCACTTCAGGGTGATTTTGTTTAGTCCTCTAATGAATGACCAGTGGCCACGGTGCTGTCATCCCAACACACCCCCTCCCCCCCCCCCCCCCCCAGGAAATCCGGAAAAAAAAATTGGGGAAAATTTCACAAAAATGTCATGCAGCGGCAATGTGAGAGACGACCTTGGGCAACAATACACACCATTTGGGCCACTAACTTTTTACTTTTTTATTTTTTTATTTTTTTTATGGTCCACACTAGGTCGGCACGAGCATTTGTAATACCATTCACTCAAGCCGCTGACCTAATTCCGAGGCCCCGTCTTGACCTCAAAACCACGCTATCATATTCAATGTAAAGTTCAAGCCAGGGGACCGAGCATATGTACTCAATGTACCGGAATCTAGAAATGGCCCTCATTCCCTTAATAATCATCGTGGAGGGTCGCGGTTTGGATCACCATGTTCAGAAAGACACGTTCTGTGACCCAAAATCGATTTTCGTCATCATCAGTGTCCCACTGAGTTCTTGTTTATATATCGAGTTGACTCTGAGACGACAACTGATGATTTAGCAGACTTCATCGTTGAACGAGATGTTGAGGCAAGGAACATTGAATGTGTATCCCACCCAAACAGCAAATTTAAGTCGTTTAAACTCACCACCTCCATGTCCCAGTTTAAGCTACTTTTAGACGCCGATATTTGGCCAAGTGGTGTTAAAGTCAGGAAATACATTCCACCAGTGTCTCAAGAGGAAGGACGGGTTAATGGTCACCAGTAATGAACGAAGTGTTATACCATTTACTTTTTGCCATACTCTCTGTATACACTACAATGGCTTCCTTTAACATTGCCACGTACAACTCCCAAGGACATGGATGTGGTCGTTTGGAGTATATAAGAAAACTAGTGGAATCGCATGATTTAGTTCGTATACAAGAACACTGGCTCTTAAATGATCAGATGTCAATCTTTAAAGATTCCATAGACAATATTGCGGTACATGGTGTGTCTGGTATGACCGATTCAGAGATTATATGCGGCAGACCGTATGGAGGCTGCTGCTTTATTTGGAAATGTAACCTTCTGGCAACAGTTGTTCCAATTGCCACTGATTGTAAGAGAATGTGTGCGGTGATGATAGAGAGCTGCGGTACAAAGATCCTCGTATGCTGCGTATATATGCCTTGTGATACTGAATTTGACGTTGCGAACGTCAATGAATTCAACGAAATTCTTTTTGACATAAGTAGAATAAGGGAAGATGTCAATTGTCAGCATACGCTTGTCACTGGCGATTTTAACACTGATTTCAGTAGATCGAAATCTCTGCACACCAAAGCCCTGAATGATTATATAGAGACAAGTGGTTTTGTTTGTCCTACGCTGTCTCCTCTGTCCACTGTTGATTATACTTTCGAAAGTAAAGTCACGGGGAGCAAATCTCTTATCGACCACCTTCTATGTTCACTTAATGTGGCAACCAATCTGAGCAAATATGATGTCTTACATGAGGGGGATAATATGTCTGATCACTCACCGGTCAGTTTCTGCCTAGACATCCCTATGGAGTATTCCCGAGTTATGTATGTCTCACCCAAGAAAACAGTAAAATGGCATGGTGCCTCAGACGCTCAGAAAATCCGATATAAGGAGTGTTTGGATTCAGATCTTATGGCAATTAATATACCATGGGAATCTTTACACTGTGATGACCTGCTCTGCAGCAGGCACACGGGTGAACTGCAACTCTTTCATGACGCCATAATCAGCGCATGTATTAGAGCCAGTGACAAGTCAATACCAACAAGTAACAATGCGAGGAAATGCGTCCCTGGGTGGAATGATCAAGTTGCCGCGAGCAGAAATAGGAGCATGTTCTGGCACAATATCTGGCGAGAGAATGATTCTCCAAGACATGGTCTCTTGGCTGATATTCGGCGAAAAACCAGAGCGCAGTACCATTATGCACTTCGCCAAGTTAAGCTAAATAAAAAGCAGGTTTCGTCCGATAAATTAGCGAATGCATTTCTATGCAGTAAGGATAGAGACAAATGGACTGAAGTGAGGAAGATACGTTCGACTAAGTGTAACTTGCCAAACTGCATTGATGACGCTATAGGAGAACCAGCTATTGGGCAGTTATTTGGCGAAAAATATCGCGAACTATATAATAGTGTTTCATATAAAACAGCAGAAATGACCCAATTGAGTAACGAGATTGAGGAAGCTGTTAAGCAGAGATGTTGTAAAGGTTTATGTCACTCAAGTCATTGTGTACGCACAGAAGATGTATATAACACAATTGGAATGTTGAAGCCCGGGAAGGGGGATTGTAACCTGGGGCACTCTACAGATCATCTGATAAACGGAACCCATACTCTCTACACGCTCATATCACTTCTTTTCAGTAGTATACTGCGCCATGGTTTCTCTCCGGGTGGTTTTCTTTTATCGACAGTGAAGCCCATACCAAAAAGTGCTAACAAATCCATCAATGACTCATCGAATTACAGAGGTATTGCAATCCGTAGCGTATTAGGCAAGCTTTTAGATCATATCATTCTGAAGAAAAATGAGCATATATTTAAATCCTGTGACCAACAGTATGGGTTTAAAAAGGGCCATTCTACCTCGCAGTGCACCTTTGTTTACAAAGAGGTGATACAATACTATATGAATGGCGGAGGTGATGTATATACAGTGTTATTAGATGCAAGTAAAGCTTTTGATTGTGTAAATTATATAAAACTGTTTAAGACTCTTATTGAAAGGAGGATATGTCCCGTCATTGCCAGGTTCCTTGCAGTGCTGTACACTAATCAGAGTGTGCGAGTACAATGGGCTAATTTCGTCAGCCCTGCGTTCGCTGTGAGCAACGGCGTTAAACAAGGTGGTGTAATGTCTCCTATTCTGTACTGTGTCTATTGTGACAAACTGATAGAACGATTAAAAACCTCGGGCCTTGGGTGCCACATTGGCCACATCTTTGTCGGTGCCTTGGCATATGCAGATGACTTAGTTGTACTTGCTCCAAGCAGACATGCACTTGAAGCCATGTTAAGGATAGCAAGTGACTTTGCAAACGAGTATGATATTAAATTCAATCCCAAGAAGAGTCAACTGTTGATATTTAGTAGCGTTGATCTTTCAAATACAAAAATTGCTTTTGAGGGCATGCTGTTAATATCCCAAAAAAAGGCTGTACATTTGGGTAATCCCGTCAACTCTACTAAAGACGATGGAGGTGTCCATAACACCCTCAACGCATTCTATCGCAAAGTAAGCGTATTTATAGCTCACTTTAAACATGTGACGCATAACGTTAAATATGATTTATTCAAGGTTTTTTATGTATGTCGGCTTATGGGTGCCAATTATGGGATTTCTCGTCCACGGCATGTCAATCGTTTTATATAGCCTGGCGGAAGGTGATACGCAGACTATTTGATTTACCTTATCGAACTCACTCTAAATTTATTCCAATTATGTGTAATGACCTGGCTGTTGAAGTGCAACTTCACAATAGATTTATAGTTTTCGTAAAAAGTATGCTGGTAAGTAAGAACCCTTGCACGAATTTCTGTGCACGGTTATCCTTAAAGGGAAGCAAATCCAATGGAAGTAAGAGTGTGAATTTTATATGTGACAAATATCTTATCAGTAAGTACAATTTTAGTGCTTTATCAGCCAGCCGCTTAAGGAAGCACGTCTTAAATCATTGTGATCGTGCCACGGAAGGAGATTTAATGCGTGTCAGTGCCATAAAAGAATTTTTGCAATTAAGGGCACAAAATACAGGTTCTGACGACAATGAAAGCATAACTGACATCATCGAGTATTTATGCACTGAGTAGCACAGACCTAAACGTTCCTCTGAATTTCTTTCTGTTCTGTTTTTTGGTGTTGTTGTTTTTTTTTTGTTCTCTGAATTTCTATGTTTTGCTCCTTTTTTTTTGTTCTCTGTGACTGCCATCTGTACTCCGTGTACGAATAAAGATATATATTATTACGATTGGGTCGACCGCGTTTTCCTTTGTGCCTCATACCAAGGAGGGTGAGGGGGGTGGGGGGGCGGGGGGCGTCACCCTAACCAATTGCTTATTATCGGATGAGTGCATTTGGCTCTTATCGAATGAGCTCTCGCAGGGCCTTGTAGTCTAGCTTGTAGCCTCGTTGCCTTGTAGTCTTGTAGTCTGGCTTGTAACGTTATATCCATGTAGCCGAGCTTCTTGTCTTGTAGCCTAGTTTGTAACATTGTTGCCTTGTAGCCTAGATTGTAACGTTATAACATTTTAGCTAGCTTGTAGCGTTATAACCTTGTAGCCCAGCTGGTAGTGTTGTAGCCTAGTTTGTAACATTGTTGCCTTGTAGCCCAGCTTGTAACGTTATAACCTTGTAGCTAGCTTGTAGCGTTATAATCGTGTAGCCCAGCTGGTAGTATTGTAGCCTAGTTTGTAACATTGTTGCCTTGTAGCCTAGCTTGTACCGTTATAACCTTGTAGCCCAGCTTGTAGCGTTATAATCGTGTAGCCCAGGTGGTAGTATTGTAGCCTAGTTTGTAATATTGTTGCCTTGTAGCCCAGCTTGTAACCTTGTAATCTTGTAGCCTAGCTTGTAGCGTTATAACCTTGTAGCCCAGCTTGTAGTATTCTAGCATAGTTTGTCACATTGTCGCCTTGTAGCCTAGCTTGTAACCTTATAATCTGGCAGCCTAGCTTGTAGCGTTATAATCGTGTAACCCAGCTTGGAGTATTGTAGCCTAGGTTGTAACATTTTTGCCTTATAGCCCAGCTTGTAGCGTTATAACCTTGTAGCCTATCTTGTAGCGTTACAAGCGTGTAGCCCAGCTGGTAGTATTGTAGCCTAGTTTGTAACATTGTTGCCTTGTAGCCCAGCTTGTAGCGTTATAACCTTGTAGCCCAGCTTGTAGCGTTATAGCCTTGTAGCCCCGCTTGTAGTATTGTAGCCTAGTTTGTAAAATTGTCGCCTTGTAGCCTAGCTTGTAACCTTATAATCTTGTAGCCTAGCTTGTAGCGTTATAATCGTGTAGCCCAGCTTGTAGTATTGTAGCCTAGTTTGTAACATTGTCGCCTTGTAGCCTAGCTTGTAACCTTATAATCTTGTAGCCTAGCTTGTAGCGTTATAATCGTGTAGCCCAGCTTGTAGTATTGTAGCCTAGTTTGTATCATCGTTTCCTTGTAGCTTGTAACGTTATAACCTTGTAGCCTGGCTTGTAACGTTACCGGGGGGGGTGCATCCGGGACAAAAATTGCCGAAGATGACCTTACAATATGTAAAAAGTGTTTATTTTGATATGTAGTTTTCAGAATAGTAAAAGGTTTATTAGATAATAAAGTATTTGGAACCGCATTCATGGAAGCATTTTGACTAATATATCTAGACATGGAATTTTGCCATTTCCCTTTGGGAATTCATTCACTCTCAGACTACACATAACATCATGTGGCAAACATTTCCTCTAAAACACACACAGAAAGGGTTTCCAATAAAAGTCCTCGTAGAAAGGTTTGGCTTAAAAACACTACTTTGTCTTTAAAAAAACACTTTTGGTGTCTTTCTTCAAAACTTATTCCTTGAAGGGTGTTGCAAAGAAAGCAATCGCGGCCAAGCTTCAATTATAGGCACTCACATACAGGCTGTCAACACGCTTATGGAAGGCTTTCGTCAAAACGTATCAATGGAAAGGTTTTCATCAGGCAACGCTCGTGAAACGCTTTCTTTAAAAGGTATGAACGAAAAGGCTTAGCACTCACGGAAAGCTTGAATTAATAGCACTCGCGGAAAGCTTAAATTAATAGCACTCGCGGAAAGCTTGAATTAATAGCACTCGCAAAAAGTTTGAATTAGTAGCACTCGTGGAAAACCTTGAATCAATTGCTTGAGTAGAAAAGCTTGAATCAATTGCTTGAGTGTAAAAGCTTGAATCAATAGCACTCATGGACAAGCTTGAATCAATAGCACTCGTGAAAAACCTTTAATCAATAGCACTTGTCGAAAAGCTGGACTCGATAGCAATCATGCAAAAGCTGGACTCAATAGCACTCGTGGAAAAGCTTGAATCAATAATGCTCGTGAAAAAGCTTGAATGAGTAACAATCATGGAACAGCTTGAATTGATAGCACTCATGGAAAGCTTTAGGCCAATAGCTCGCCGTCAAAAGCTCGAATCTATAGCCCTCATGGAAAAGCTTGAGTCAATATCATTCATGAGAAAGCTTGAAGCAATAGAACTATTGTACACGGTTATTTAAATTAAAAAAACACCCATGGCTTCGCTTTTGTCAAAAAGTATTCAGGAAAACTTGCCCCAGACAGCGTTCATGTGTGCTGGTCGTGTCACGTGGAATGTGTGCTGCAGACGGGAGCCGAGACGGACAGACGGTGTCGATGTACGAGCCGAGACGTGGGGTCCGTCATCTGGGCCGTGGAGGAGATGTTTTAACGGCTGCAGCCAGCACCACCTCAGGGGCGCGAGGCAAAACGAGGCAAGTCGCAGCGCCCCCTACTTCCTGCTTTAACCAATCTGGTCAATTACTCCATCAAGGTGACCGGCGCGTAATAGCGATGAAGGGACGATATCTCGGTAAATCTTTGCCAGTCTGAGATATACTCTCCAGCGCTTTCGGCGCTGGAGAGTATATTTTAGCACTAACATGCATATAATTTTTATATTTTGGCACTACAATGTATAATTTTAACAAACGAAATCAATATTATGATACTATATGTTGCACGATGCTCCATGATTACATCAGAGAACAGTACAACTTGACAAATGAAACCGCTGAAGAAGTTATTCAGACCTTATCGCAGAAGCACCCACCTCTTCCTGCACCACTCTCCCCATGCTAACCTCTCCCATAGCGTTCCTAGCCCTTTTCCCTCCGCCTCCATCTCTAGCTGCCTCTCCTCTACCCCCACCTCCTATCAACTCTCCAGGCCCGGCCTCAGCCTCAACGATGTAAACTGCTCAGATTCACTGTTTGCAGGTGTGGTTGATTTGATTCCGGCGATGAATCCCGCGCGATTCCGAATGCCTATGACACCACACCACTCCACTCCACACCACACCACACCCCTACCCCCACCTCGTTATCAACCCCTCACTCCTCACCCCTCACCCGCTACACCTCCATGCACTCCTCCCGCTCGTTCCAACACTTCCTCCCTGCGCACCCCTCCCACTCTCACTCCCTCCTCCCCCAATCATTCTAAAGATCTTGCTACGTACGTTACTGAGCAAAATCCAGATGAGAGAATATGGGAGTGGGGCGGGGGGAGTGACCAGTGACCTAGTGGGTAACATATCTTTCCATTATCGCATCTACTCTGCTGCTTGGCCAAGTTATCGGTGCGTTGTTGGAGCCTCGCCTGTGTAATGTCTATGAAGGTAACGATCCCTGCTCGGTTGACCTCGGTTATAAGAGAACCAAACTAATGACCATAAACTACAAACTATTAAAAGCCGCCAACCTAGGATTTTCTTTTGCCACTTTCCCATTTCGTTCTGTAAACTAGGGTTGGTTGAACGTGCCGCGCATAGCAATTTTTACACCATTAGTCTCGAACCTATGCGAACTACGGGTATTTAATTGTGGGCTACGAGCCTTGCATAACAGCAGGTACGGTGTCGTTGGTAATTTCATGCCAGCTGTTATAACAGTAACGATCAATAACGGCGAAATTAGACCTCTTATTTTAAGTTATAAAAGCCCCGTTACTGCTGATTTCAAGGACACGTACGGCCCTTTGTACTTCGGTGAGTCGATGAAAAATTAACTAATTTATTAAATACCCGTTAACTTTGAAAAGTTGACCCTTTAAGAAAAAATCTGTATTTCTCACTACGAAAAGCTACCGTATTTATCGATAAGACATAAATACGATGAAAACGTACCACCTTAATCATGGAAAATACGCCTTTAATACAATGAAAACGCACCACCTTTACAGATAATACGCCTTTCATACTATGAAAACGCATCGCCTTTACAGAGACTATCCGGCCGTTTGATAGATGGTTATCTTGCCAAGTTTACACCGTTCCTTGCATTCCTCCGACATAGTTACACCAATCAGCCCTAACAAGTCCAAGAAAACACTGTCATGACGCACCCCTCTGGATATTGGATCATAACGACCCATCACACACACCAGGGCAAGAAAGATTTGTTGCGAGTGTACACATTGTTACGTCTTCATAACGGCAAATAGTGTTAGAAATCCATTAGCAACCGTTCTTTAATCTATGCCAACCCATCATTGTATATTCAACCTAACCAGAGATCGTGTTACATAATCTCTGACCTAACTGCCCTGCGCGCCACGTCAAGAGACAACTGTTGCTTTAGTGACATTGTGTGAAACCAGACGACGTCATGCAAAAGACAATTCTGTTTATGAAGAAAACGGCCCTCCTGGCTGTGCGTTTAGTGTTGCTATTTATAGACGCTAGGAACACAGTAGCTGTGTTACCAATGTAACGGGGTGAAATATCCGTTCCACCACCATCAACCTGTATTTGATATATCAGTCAACTACTTCTTACCTTTGTATTTAGTTTATCCTGCCAGTATCTATCCGTTTATTATTCTCTTTTTTGTCTTAAAATCTAAAATCTTTGTCTTAAACATTTTGTTTTTGTCTGTCGCCATGGGCTTTCTTGTTTTATACACGAGAGTATTAGTTAGAATTAGGTCAGAGTAGGGTATTTCGGCAGTCCGTTTCCTCCGAAATATAAGCCGGTGCGCGCGAGTGTCTCGGCCCTCTCTCAACTCAGTCCTCACAGAACCGGGTGTGGCCGCCACAAACTCCTCAGTTAGCTAGAACGTTCTCCTCGTGTGGCATAGATAGACACGTAGAGAGGTACGTGTTACACCTAATTACCATTCTAGGCTGTTGTTTAAGTGGTTCATTTTATGTGTGACTCATAGCATTAATTAACATAGCAGTTGTGTCTGTGCTACCTTGTAAACTACGAGGGTTTTTGCAAGGTATTCTTTACTTTTAATGTCACCACGTGTTGTTCGTCTCGTTATCCTTTTATGGACCGCTAATAAAACCATCGCTGCCAGCCAGCACATCAGAGTACGTCTCTGTTGTTTGCATACCCTAGGCTCCGTTACATTTACCAACATAGTAATTTGTTTAAATATTTGGTTGAATTATCATTCATAATCCCTCAATTTTATTTGCAATAAAACTGGTTGGTTGGTATTTATGTACAGTAAAATATTCACGCTCATGCATCTAGAACTGACTAGGAGACAATTGTTGACATGTCACAATGGGATCACAATGCACTGCACTAACCTAATTTTTTGGCCTTACGTCATTAGAGCGAAAAGAGCAAAAACTCACGCATTTCCCTATCTATAAGTATTTGCAAAATTATACAAATCATATACCAATAAGATATGTAGACCAAAGTCAAATATTCATGGAGTTTAGTATTTTTGCAAATTGAACAATTATGTCGCATTTCTACTTTCCATTGTTTGGCTTAACTCATTGGCCATGTATTTGCGTGATGATTTTATTTAGCTCAAAGCTCTTGTGTTGTACTATTCAAAGTGTTGTACCGATTATATTTGAAGCTACAAATTGGCCCGGGAGAGGGGGTACTTAAAACATTGGTAGGTTTGCGGGGGTGGGTCCGCAGTAAAGCCCCTCTCATTTTCATCACCAAAATCCGCTCGGCCGGGCCGTTTTACCGCCAAAATCCGCTCGGAAGGGGTATTTTATCGCGGCAATCCGCTCTATGAACGCACATTTTTAGAGCCTTGGCCCCCCTCTTCTTCGCAAGTTTTAAAATGTCCACTCTATAGGGGTATATTTTTCATCACAAATATCCACAATGTATAATGACAACAAACACAGGAATAAATTAATTCACCTGATTTTATTCAACCGGAAGTTGTGTTAGGTAATTAGATAATCCCGAATTTATGAAAGGCCACCGTATATGCTAATGAAACACTTGGCTTTTGACATTTCGGGTCTCACATAAAATTGTGACACTGTTGTCAGTTTATAGACACCAAATCGCATACGGACGTCCAGCATGGAAGGACCGCAAGATATCAAGCAACAATTAACGATATATGGCTTAAACATACTCCGTGATTGTAAAACATGTATACAGAAGTTAAAGAAAGAAGCAAGGAAGCATGTCAACACTAACCGGGAGATCAACATGCCGTCATCTCCTTTTGAGTACACAATAACTAATGGTTATCACACGGTTCAACATCGTACACCAAGACGGATGTCTTGCTAGTAGGCCATGAGAAATAATTTAAACGAGTTGAATGTTATACCGATTTAGAATTACGAGGATTGCCCTGCATAGTTCACCATGAACAGAGGGACACACCGTGGCCCGATATTTTACAGATTCATCACCATACTGTTTTTTGATGTGCCAATGTTCCGTCAACACAGCTATGGAAAGCGGAGTAATAAAAATAAACACAGATGTTGATGTTCCATCTTCTATGTGACGGCACAAGAAGTCACCGGGTACCGTGGATAAGTGGTGTGCTGATAGGCACAATAATAAACTGGTGACCAAAGATAAATGTTAAGCAGCATTCAAGACAATGACATTAATTGTAATTCCCAAACCATATGAGGCATTTCACGTATCTAGCATGGCAATTAATAAAACATTAATGCCACAATTGGTAGCGCGAATTGACAGTGCAGTTAATAACATGATAATACAATATAATTATTTGAACGCTTGGTGATTATTGCCCCGCTCCTAAATATATTTCCTCCACCCAAAGCTACTCGGCCATACACTCTGGCACAGCATATGGGGCACAACTACAAGACATATATAGCTGTGTCTATATACATTTAGACCCTCATCACTGCAGAAAATATTCGTACCTCAGCTCACAACCCTACACAATTCCTCACAGAGCCATGTTTTAAAGTTTAGAAGGAATGACAAGTTACTTAAAACAACTGGTAATGGATAGCTAAGATAAGATATAGCAATGCGCAACTGAGTAGGTCATAAATGAAGCACAGTGATCTGGTATACATTGGACTGATAGCTCCAACCATACATAATATAGTACTATGCCCGCTGCACGTATTATTATTATCAAGTGGGACCTCCCCCCCCCCCCCATTAAAACCCCCCACTCCCCATTTTCCAATTTTCCAATTTTTCAAACAAAGTATGTGAGACACAAGTGATATTGGACATTAACAACACCAGTTTGCCGAGGAATGCTGTGCGGCAAGGAACACCAGTTATCTAAGTGATCATGTGCTTTTCAGATTTATAACTTCATAATTGTTTCATATTATAACTTCTAGGGCAACAGTGCTTTGCCTTAGTGTAGATTTGTCTGCTACAGCACGGTGGGGACTGACAAATATGTCCTTCAGGTTATGGGGAAATGCCATTTGCTGATAGGTGCCGCTCCATATTCACTCATTGGTGTCGTAATGTCTGGGATTTCCGTCTGGACCAAGACCTTGATAACGACAATCTCCTTGGAACGCTGCGTTCTTGTAAGTGTTCCCTTCGCTTGCATCTAAATAAAAAACATAATGCCATTGTGATATTTCGTATACGCCTCACATATAAATAACTAAATAAATGGGCCTACTCAATAATGAGCCAACAATAATTGTAAATGTTTTACGTATGAAACACATCAACGTCATCAATCAACTTTAGTTGCTGTTTGAAATCGTCTGCTGACCAGTCTCACATACTGGCAATACTATTGTCCAGATGGCCTTACTCTCTCGGGGAAGTATCAATGCCCTTTCTCTGCGTATCAATGAGGTGAACATTTACCTTCATTTCATTTATGGAGACAATTTAGATGCCAATATCTATGTTGGCCAAGGTATTGCATTAAGCTGGGGTTCGAATATTACACGTAAACCATCATAAACGTTCTCAAAACGTTACCGTTGGGCGCCGCTTCCTTGACCTGTGGGATGCGGGCTGCCGGGTCCCCAATCACATCGTCGTAGGTTTCATTCCTCGGAACTTGTTGCTTGTTATCAGGATCGGCCACTTCTTTGTAGATTCCTGCCGCGGAGTGGACTTCAGTGATCGTTGGAGGCGTCTTGTCATGTTCCCTGTCAGTGATGTTATGTCCAGGGTCATTTTCATAGTGAACCGACTCACTCCCTTCTCTTGTTCGTCTGCGTCTCCTCAACAGTACAACAGCGATCACTATGGCGACCAGTAAGACGACCGGTGCCAGGACCCCCACGACAACCGGCACCAGAGGGAGGTGGTCCCCTGTGTTAGCTTGGTCATCCTCACGGTTTGCTTCAGGCCACGTGGTATCCAGCTCGTAGATGTCCCATCCGTTGTTTCCGGGACTGATTTGCAAGCGAAGGTCGCCTTCTTCACATAGCTTCAAGTGGCAAACCCTGTTCAAATAGGACACCACTTCAGTCTGTGCTCTGCACGCCTCCAGCAAACAGTCTGCCAATGTGATGCCGGTATGAGAGGAAGTCGTCGGGCAATCCGAGGTGAAAATCTGAGAGGTTTCAACCGTCTTTTTGTAAACAGAAGCGCATTCTGTAAGGGTAGAAGAAAATGGGTTTCTATCTCAATCAAATATTTGCGTACCGTTGATATCACATGTTTATTTGGATTATGTAGTTCATTTTATCGCTTAATCGTTAAGCATATAAGTATTAGGATTTAAGCTAAGCATACAATAATAAGCCTCGACGATTTAATGAAGACACGAGCAAACATCGGCGGGCTACAGCCCGGAGCTTTTACGCAGTCTTAGTAAAACATAGCACAAACAAATCACCGCAAAAGAAGTGGTGAAATAAGTAAAATTATTATAGCATTAAGATAAGCATCGTATAAAAAGCTTAGGCGATTTAGAGTAAACCTGGGTATGGACCTGGGTAAACATCGACGGGCTAAAAACTAACTTGTTTGCCTTTATTTGTTATTAAAATTGTTTTATTCTATATACATTTTTTTATCAGGGCGTGCAATTGAAAGTACTTTTTATCAAATAATAACGAATACAGAGTTATTCTACCGTTTTATAATGGGATGCTTGCCTTAAGTACAGTTTGTGTCTTACCGATACAATGGCGGCCGTCAGTTGCCCGGATGTAAGTGTCACGACATGAGCAGTTGTAGCTTCCCTCCACGTTGACGCACAAGTGGTCACACTCATTATCAGCGTCTGTCGCACATTCGTCGATATCTGGAAATAATTATAGTGAGTATAGTATTATTAGGATCTTAATACTTTCTTAATATACAAGTGTGCAGAGAGTTGTCAGATATTATTCTACGTTTTTTTACTCATAGCCAGGTTTGATACACCTGCTATATGAGGCAGAGATTTCTTGGAATTAACTGCTTAGAAGTAAATTGTTATATGTGTTAGTTGAATAATGGCAATGTATTCCGCTTTCGTACAGGGCGATGTGTTCCACCTTCATACAGGGCGATATGTTCCGCCTATGTACATGGTGATGTATTTCACCTATGTACATGGCAATTGGTTACGCCAACCCATAATAGGGTCACGTGGTCCATTCACATTTATTGGCGATGCGTTCCGCCAATTACTGGCGAAGTGTTCCGCCAGTTAGTGGCGAAGTGTTCCGCCACTTTTATTTAATTAATTTGACTATTTCTTGTCATGTAGCGGCTTTCTCACTCGAATAAATTTGCCCTTTCCAATTCCATACATTGTGTTCTGTTTTCTTGCCAGGAAACAAGCTGCGGGCGAGCCAGCTTATCATTACGAATTCGTAGCGAGCAACATAAATTGTTATATGTGCCAGTTGAATAATTATTTATTTAGGTATCCGTTTATGTAAGGGGGTGCTTTTGGGTCTTGATATTGTTCAGTCCCCAAAACATTGGTCATCATACATGTACTTAATAATCTCAGTGTAATAATAATGATGGTTCTTCTCGTTAGACAGGTCTGTTCTTTATGCTTGTCTGGCTTTGTTTCTATGCCTTTTTGCTCGTTTAGTTGTTTGCCTTATTTATTATTAAAATTATTATTTTGGGGATCTGTGTGGGCTGATACACAACCTAGTCCCATTCTATGGTACAAATTTGGTCTGGAACAACCCCGTTTTAGGGTTGTTTGACTTTTACCAAGTGTAACTCTCATGCTCCTATTTCTTGTGGGAAAAGCTTTATCCTGCGGTCACGGCGGCCACAACGTTGTGTACATAAGATATTGAGGTAATATTGACTGCTGTCTGTCGGTTGATTACCTGCGGTCACGGCGGCCACAATGTTGTGTACATAAGATATTGAGGTAATATTGACTGGTGTCTGTCGGTGGATTACCTGCGTTCACGGTGGGCACGATGTTTTGTACATAAGATATTGAGGTAAATTCACACTTTATTGTTAAAAATTAAAAGTCATTAGATGTTTCTGAACGATTTGTAGCCTGTTGCCCAATACAAGAAGTGACGGAAACAAAAGAAAAAACTGGGGATCACAGATTAAAATATTGAGCTATAGATCTTTTTTCGAGATGCCTATCTAGCAAACTTCAACACTGTGTAAGAACCGATTCAGACACCTCCCCATTATACACCTCGTCACTTGCTGAAACAGTTGCGGAAGTTATCAAATGTTATGTCTTAACTTATGGTCATACCAACATGCAATACATACACATAAATATACATTGGTAATATTTACATGTCAAATGAGGGGAAATATTATCCAAAATTTGGTAATACTGGGAACATTGTGGTTAGTATGATATTAATGTAGCAATTTCTGCCAAATTGTTGCTTTATAGCGAACGGAACGGCGATGCCTTTCCCTCTATAACAGACTCCGCACACAGTGGATATTCTCTTTTCATCATCTGACCCATATTATGTTGGTAAAATAACTTGCAAGGAACAGATTTAAGTCATATGCAGATGTTTTCTGATCAGAGAGGAAACGCACAGAGTTATCTATTTGGGCAGTTTGTATGCCAACTAACATTGTAATACATGCTTAACGTTTAACGATATCGAGATGTGTGCGTTATAGATGGCAAAGTTAACGTTGCATGTAAAATCCGCTAAATCTCGTCACTTTCACATCCGTGGGCAATAACTAAGTGACGAAAACAAAAGAAAAAACTGGGGATCACAGATTAAAATATTGAGCTATAGATCTTTTTTCGAGATGCCTATCTAGCAAACTTCAACACTGTGTAAGAACCGATTCAGACACCTCCCCATTACACACCTCGTCACTTGCTGAAACAGTTATCAAATGTTATGTCTTAACCCAAACCTCAAGGGAAGGTCAAATAAAGATATGTAGGTCATACTGTTAACTTTTATAATCGTCACTGAAGTCGTTATCGTTATAAAAAATATTGAGAATTCAGCAACTCAGAAAATCATGGTTCTGTCCGTGTTAAGCTTGATATATTGGGTATTTATGGTGGTGTTTGGGGATGCGTTGCTCCTGGGCGCTCAATAATGATTTTTGTTTACTTCAACGACCCTTAAACATATAGACAGGTATTATAATGATGGTTCTATCCCTCTTACTTTTTAAGATATTGAGTTTTATTGCTGACCTTGTCCACCATTTTGGAAAATGGCGGATGCGTTTCTCAAAGACACTCAATCATTTATGAATTCAGCGACCCCGAAAATCTGTACGCAAGCATAAAAATAATAGTTCTATTCGTGCGTTTACCATAAAATGCACAATTCAGACAACTCCAATTTAAAAAAACGGCAGTGTACGATAAATTTTATTTAAGTAGTAGAGGGATTTGTTTAACTTCAAATGTGATCTAAACCGTCCACTTATATTTGACAAAGGGAAGCAACATGCGCCTTGATATAGAATAGACTAAGAAAATTTGAAAGATGCACATGCCAAACAAAGGCGCGAAACAGACATAACAGGGAAAGAACCAAAGCAAAGTACATAAATTCAAGCGAATGTGGGATTTATAAATTATCAGTGACATATATTATCGATATATTTGCAGATATCTACGAATAAGTACTGTATAATAATAATAATAATAATAATACAGTGTACTTACATATTAAGCACCTTAATATGAACTGACTTAAAGTATCACAATACCGGGAAAAGATACGGGGTAATTTTTGTTAAGAATACTGATATGTTGCAGGCATGCATAGTACACACATGACCATCGTATTATGTTCGATGTAATGCATATGTACCTTATGTCACAAGGAGTAAAATCTAGAAAATAATGCAGATCTATTACTTTAGGTTATTATGAGGATGAGCACATTCTGAAAATGTGCTTTGTCAATAGTCTCGACTTCTGCTTGGTTAGTTTATCAGCCATCATCAATTGATGATACATAGCATGAACTTTGAATTTCCAAAAACACAAAATTCCAATATCAACGGTGGTTTAATCGCCTATACGTTTTTCTTTACAAACCTGTGCAGGCCCTTTTGTCTGCTGCCAGCAAGTATCCAGCTTCGCACCGACATTGATAGGTCCCCACCATGTTCAAGCACTGATGACTGCAGCCATCGTTACCGCTCAGACATTCGTCGATATCTGTAATGATTATCGTCATTAGAGGATCTTAACTAATTAAATACCTCACTAGCTTTTGGGGCCACGGACCTCACCTAATCGGTGACGGTGTGCTCTCCAAACAACGGGCGATCGAGCGTGTTGAGTGAGGGTTGCTCCCCCGCCCCGTCTAAAGGGAAAGGGTGCACAACAACGAAGGTGGAGGGGGACATCGAATTTAGAATGCCATAAGCGAAAGTGATATCGCATCCACTCTAAACGGGAGGGTGGACAGGACATGGATCCGACGTTGCCTTACATTGGATGATGACAGTGAGAAATTTGATTAGTTTACAAGTGTTCCAAACCAAAACGCCATGTTCAATTTCTTTCTTTCGTTCTTCTAACCCAGCTAATCCATTGATATGAGACAAACATGGAAGTTAACAATCGGAGTTTTCGGAAAATTCGAAAGGTAGTAAAAGTTTGAAAGTACATTATGGGAAATCTCACATGTTAAAGGTAGTTAATATCATGTTAGGGTAACTATAGGCTTGTTATAAGCGACAAATGAATTCGCAGGTTGCACATAATGTGGACACCACGTGATGTCTAGGGCCTTACCGACGCATATTTGAGGATCACTTTCTATGTGGTAACCATCGTGACATTGACACTCTGAATAGGGAGGCTCCGCTAGAATCACACAGAATGTGTCACAGCCGCCATTGTTTTCCTGGCAAGCTGCAAACGGAAATAAAGTCCTAGTAAAAGTCAAACTCATGATCATTAATATGTCATATGTAAGATGACATAAATGGTCACATGACAAAACGGCGAGCACAACTAAGGTTGTCTAATGCAGCTCCTCTATAATAACCGCTAGTGTATCTCCATTTATAATGTCTAACTCAGCAACATTAATACTCGAAAAGGTAATGCCAGTTTAAGGCCAGAGGCTGTAAACGAGATTCACGATTCAAAATAATTTATTCGTCAAATCTAAAATATTTAATACAGAAATGAACATAAAAGGAAGGTAAACCCCGATTTGTCACGGGAGACACGGGAGATCGTCAGAGCCACCTTCAGCATGTGGCAAGCCAGACGGATGACATTAATGTAATTTGAACAATGAGAACAGAACGAAATTTTCTATTGTGTGTTACTTATACTTATATTTGTATATTTAGTATTTTTGAGTTTATTCAAGATTCGAAGGGCCTTTGAGATTTTAATGCATGTCTTGTCAACATGATTGTACCACTTCATATTCTTGATGATTGTTAAACCCAGCATATTGAATTAATCTACGCATTCACGTCACACGTGCCCCAAACGATGCACGTGAGGGGCTTCAAAGGCCCAGAGAGCAACTCCAAACCCCAAACACACACCCCGGAAGATAGGCCGTCACATATCTTCCGTCTCTCTGGTAAAGACAACACGGTCAATCATGCGACAAAGGATGACACGGGATACCGACACAACAGGTCACAGTAAAACTCACAGCCCCAAGTCCCAAACCAACACGTTATGATACAAGACATGATAACGCTCCAGAAACAAATCCCAACATAAAAATACAAAACCGCATGATACATCAACGTTAAGGTGTGTTTTATATTGATACCGTTAAGGTAATACTTGAACAGTATCGTTACTTACCGTGACATTCTCCAGCGTGTATTCTCACATAGTCTATGGCGATGTCTCCAAAGTATGCATTTCCTGCCTGACCCAAGAACACCACCTACAGAGACATGCATACAACGAGCTGTAGTATATGTGATGTTTGATATACTGGATGTAGATTGTTCTGCATAATATCCATTACTATTCAGGGACGCGAATACACATGACACATGCAGTCACGTGTATCCCAGGCTGATGGGATTAAAGCATAGTAAACGAATACCAATTATCGGATCCAAAGTTCTAGAAGTTCCAAACTTCTATAAAATGTTCATCAGGGGGGCGAGGAAAGTATATGGAGTTAACACATATACTGATATAGTCTATATATACTATACTATACTATACGATACTAAACTACACTATACTATGCCGTGCTATGCTAAACTACACTATACAATACTATACTATACTACACTATACTATACTATACCATGCTATACTATACTATACTACACTGAACTGTGCTGTACTGTACTGTACTATGCTATTCAATACTATACTATACTATACTATACCATACTATACTATACTATACTATACCATGCTATGCTATACTACACTATAGTATACTATACCATGCTATGCTATACTACACTATACTATACTATACCATGTTATGCTATACAACACTATACAATACTATACTATACTACACTATTTTTGAGGAATTGCGCACGCTCACGACGAAAACACATAACTGAAACTCGCTTTTGAAGATCTGGTTTTTCCCAAACTATTGCGAACCACGATTGTCTTATTCGCATATCGAAGAAATATCCAAGTTATTGGAGATCCCGTAGCGAAGGAATGGGCGCAGATCTAACAACGTGGCGAGCCAGGATCGAAACTTTTACCATGCCACGACGGCGGCTCGGTTTCAAGCCACCCGCCATTGTTGTCATGGGTGCAGGCAAGTGGATCAAGGTGTTGGCTCTCATGCAAGCGCTGTGTGGTGCCATCCTCCAAGAAAGGAATTCAGACACCAGCAGTGGTCGCCAACTTGTACCTACTGTCTTTGGCGACGGTGAGCCTGCCAGCAGCACTGCCAAGATGTTCTGTTTGGCAAAACGACTGTTAACCTGCGGGGGACATTGAGTCCAACCCGGGGCCACCAAAGCGAGACAAGTCAAACAGTTCTACAAGAGCGCCTGACGAACAATCGAGAATCACAAGGTATGGCAGCCTCAGTAATGTGGCCGGAGCGTCGTCTCAACCACAGTGGAATGCCTCAGATGTCTTGCTGGACAGGATCCAGGGTCTTGAGGATCGGGTCAGTTCGCTCGAACGGGACAACTCTGATCTTCGAAAGCAACTGAGTCGACAGGAAGACTTCAGCAGAAGGAATAACTTGGTAATACACGGTATTCCGGAGGCCGAGGGACCCAAAGACTGGCAGCAATGTGAGGATAAGGTCAAGAACACCCTGGCCCAAAAATTCGACGTTCCACCAGAAGAAATCACATTGGATCGCGCGCACAGACTGGGGAAGAAGAGGTCGATGCAACGCAGGATGGGAACCAGGCGGCGAGAGGCGGCGAGCAACAGACCGGAACGGATGTAAACACCCGCCCCATTATCGCTCACTTCGAAAAGTGGAAAGTCAAGGAGAAAGTCCTGGGTTTAGCGGTGAAGAAGCTTCGCGGATCGCCCCTCAAAAATCCACGAGGACTTCAGCCCCCGGGTGAGGGACATTCGTCGGCAGCGGATCCCCCACTTGAAGTCGTTTCGCGAGAAGTATGCGCCAAACGTGAGGCGAGTCGTGCTTCGGTATGACAAGCTGATCGTTGATCGAGATGTGTACTCCTTGGATGACAGTGGAAACCTTAATCCATGGCTATGGTTGAAGAATCATAGCCATGTAGCATTCTATAGTGAAAAATCAACTTCACATGACAAATTGAATTGTTTAAGTATAGCTTTCACAATTAGTTTCAACAATGCGAAAGTCCTTTTCTATATATAATTACTGATGTATGAACTCTTGTTGTTAAAGTCTTCAAAAGGAGCTATAATTGCCTACTGGCATAAAAATGGACAACAACATGCCACCATTTGTTTACAGGAAGTTGTTCACTGCACATGTGCAAGGTCATCACATGGTATTATAAGCCATGCTAATTGGTTCATTGTTCAGGGACCCAGTCATTGGGTTAGTGAAAACACATCTTTTCATGTGAATTTCTGGTGACAGACAGGACTATTTTTGCTTTGCAAGAAAAGGTTACTTATGTGAATAGTCCTTACTTGTCATGAAGTAAAAAGAAAAGGATTAGGGTTTGTTTCTGTTATAAAACTTTTGCCACAGCAAAGGAGAATCAGAGCTACACTTGGTCAAAGTCAAACAACCCTGAAATGGGGTTGTTCCAGCCCAGAATTTTTACTATGGAATGCGACTAGGCTGTGTTTCAGCCCACACAGCCTAGGGTTTTGGGCTAGTGGAAACCTCACCCAGATGACAGGCTCTGAAGACCGATCTCCATAGGACAATGGCAAAGGCCCACACCCACGTGAGGCACACTCATGCGGTGTCACAAGGGTTAATGAAAACTTTAATGATGAAATGATGGACATAATAGACCTAAATAATTCAAGGATACTTTCTGATACTCTGGATTCCACCTTACCAGTGATAACACCAACAACAGGTAAAAATTTATCTGTGCTCTCTTGGAATGTCAATGGATTAATTTCCTGACTACAAGATTCAGATTTTATGAAATTTATTACTAAATTTGAGATTATATTTTGTAGTGAGACATGGGCAGAGGTATCGGATAACGACCAAATATATATTCATGATTACTCTTGTTATTTAAAACATTTTCCGAGGTTAAGCCACTTTGGCCATGCCCTGGTGGAATTGTGCTGTTTATCAAGGAATATCTTTGTCAAGGTATCAGAATTATCGAGACGAATACAAAATATGTCATCGCTATTCTACTTCATCATGAATGTTTTGGCTGGTCAAATGACATGATAATGTGTTTTACATACTTACCACCTGAGGGATCTACATCATACCAAAACGTAAATTATGGCATAGAAATTCTAGAAGATGTGACATTTTCTTTAAAATTCCAGTAGAAGACAAAACAAGAGTTGTACCAAGAAAGTTCCTTCAATTTACCACATAAGTCACAAGATTCTGAAGGAGCTATTAACGCGTTTGGTTATTCGCTGATCGATTTTTGTAAAGTAGCAGGTTTGCATATACTAAATGGCCGGTCAAATAGTAGCCCTCAGGGATCCTTCACTTATATTGGTCCAACAGGTTGTAGTTTAATTGATTATGTATTGTTACCCGCAGATGTTTTATGACTGGGACATTGATCTCAAAGTTATAAGTAATACAGAATCAGATCACATGCCAGTTTACCTTTCTATTGGTTGTCCTAGTACATCAGTTAACAATGAATGTTTTAAATGTACCAAGTTTAGGGAAAAGTTTACATGGGAGGATTCACACTTAGAAAGTTTCAAGTGTAGGTTGGAATATGACAAATCTCTGGAGGTTATAAGAAATATTGAGTCCAGTCTCTCTGAAGGTGATATTGACCAGGCGGTAAACAATTTAACTTAGGTGCTGCAGTATGCAGCTGAAGGTATGAGATCACGCTGCAACCTGCAACCTGTAACTGGTAATTTGGAAAAATGGTGGGATGCGAAATTAACCAGTGTCAAGAGATGTAGAAACCATGCTTTAAATGTATTCAGGTATAACAAAACTCAACAAAGTCTTGATGAATATTTGTCTGTCAAAAGAAAATTTAAGAGACTCTGCACTATTAAGAAAGAGAGTTGGAGATGCAGACAGAAGGATAAACTTAGGAGTGAGATGAAGAACAAAAGAACTTGTTGGAAAGCTATTAGGCAACTCAGAAACAAAAGACAGTCTGCAGTATCTCACCTACAATGTAGAAGACATACTTTAATAATTTACTTGGATGGAACCCAGATATAGATACTGATGCACAAGAAAATGTAGACGCGACGTTAGCTGATCATGATTCTTATTGTGAGAAATGCCAAGCTAATGAGGCAGTTATACTCAATGAGATTATAACTCATGATGAAGTCAGTAGTGCCATAAATGACCTGCCCAATTAAAAGGCACCTGGTATTGATGGTATTGTGAATGAAATGATTAAGGGAAGCAAGTCTGTAATGCTACCAATATTTGTGAATATCTTCAATAGGATTATGGGCTCAGGGTATTACCCTACTTGTTGGTGTGAAGCCATGATATCTCCGTTACATAAAGCAGGTTCTATAAATAGTGTGAATAATTACAGGGGTATTTCACTATTACCCAACTTGGCTAAATTATTCACCAAAGTTGTAAATGAAAGGTGTGTTACATGGGCAGAAGACTCTGACAAGTTTCTTGATGAACAAGCTGGCTTTAGGAGAGGGAGGATTACAGTAGATCAAATTTTGACACTACAGGCTATGATTCAAAAGTACTTGTCAAAAGCATGGGGAAGATTCTACTGCGCATTTATTGATTTTTCGAAAGCTTTCGACAGGGTTCCACACAAGCAACTATGATTCAGACTATACAGTGAGGGAGTGCATGGTGATATAATGAAAGTGTTACAATCAATATATATCAAACTGCAGTCCTGTGTGCAAACCTCTAAGGTTCTTACCGACTCATTTACCAACAATATTGGTACTCGGCATGGGTGTATATTGAGTCCCTTCCTCATTAATATGTATTTAAATGAACTTGCATATACATGTAAGAAAGCTGGCTGTGAGGGTGTGTATATGAATGAGGTCTTCCCTAATGTAATTCAGTTAATGTTTGAAGATGATATTGTTAATGGAAAGGACACAGTGGGTCGTTTACAGAAGCTATTAAATGTTTTAGAAGACTTTAGTAGCAAATGGGGATTGCAAATCCATGTGGATAAAAGTAAGATTATTGTATTTAGAAATAGTGGACCCTTGAGAAGCAATGAAAAATGGTACTACAAGGGAAAGCCTCTACAGGTGGTGTCTTACTATAATAATTTAGGTATCATATTTTCTTCTAAATTGATGTGGTCTGTGGCTCAAAAGACTCTCACCTCCCAAGCGAGTAAAGCAGTGACAATTATGAAAGAAATTAAAAAAAACTGTGGTGGTTTGGAGGTAGATACATATTTTGATCTCTTTTCCAAAATGATAGTACCCATTCTTACATACGGTGCAGAAGGTTGGGGTTATGACACTATACTATACAATACCATGCTATACTATACTATACTATACTATGCTATGCTATGCTATGCTATGCTATACTATACTATACTATACTTTACTATGCTATGCTATGCTATGCTATACTATACTATACTATACTATGCTATACTATACTGTACTGTACTGTACTGTATGGTCTAACTATATGGTTTACTATACTAAACCATACAATACTATACTATACCATACTATAATATACTATGCTATACTACACGATACTATACTGTACTGTACTATACTTTACTATACCATGCTATAATATAATATACTACGATATACTACACGATACTATACTGTACTATACTATGCTATACTATACTATACTCTATTATACTATACTAAACTGTACCATAATGTACTGTACTATGCTATGCTATACTATACTATACTATACTATACCATACTATACTATGCTAGACTATACTAAACTATACTATACTATACTATACTGTATTGTACTGTACTATACCATACCATACCATACCATACCATGCCATGCCATGCCATACCATACTATGCTATGCTATGCCATGCTATGCTATACTATACTATACCGTACCGTACTATGATGTAGTGTACTGTATTATACTATACTATACCATACTATACTATACTCTACGATACTATACTATACCATATAGTATAGTATAGTATAGTATATACTATACTATACTATACCATACCGTGCCATACTATGCTATTCTCTACTATACTATACTATACTCTATTATACCATACTATATTGTACTATAGTGTAATATACTATACTATACTATATTATGCTATGGTATGCTATATTATTTATGCTATGCTACTCAAAGCTATGGTATACTATATTTTGCTGTACTGTATTGCAGTGTACTATGTTCTACTATAATATATTATACTGTACTATAATATACAATAATATACTATAGTATACCATGCCATGCCATACCATACCATACCATATCATACCATAATATACCATACCATACCATACCATATCATACTTTACTATACTATACCACACCATACCATACCACACCATACCATACCACACCATACCATACCATACCATACCATACCATACCATACTATACTATACTATGTACTGTGGTGGACGGAATGTGCATTAATCTATGGTATGAAATTGTTTTATCTACTCCCACATAGGGAAATGGTGCACACAAGTTTGTGTAACTATGTTTTGGGGGCTCCAGGCCGATCCAGCAATTTCTAGGGGGTGGCCGGTCTATTGAAACTTGTGACCGGGGTGTGGTGGGGGGGGGGGGGGGGCTCTAAACTAAATTGCGATCGAGGGTCAACCAATTTTTTTATAACTCCATGAAACTTGCGACCGGGAAGGGGGGGGGTGGCGCCCCCCCAGATATCGCTCTTGCTAAAAAACGGGGGGGGGGGGTCCACGCCTCAGATAACCTAACTCTCGCATTGAAAACCGACCGAGTTCGATCGTGTGAGGACTCACGGCAAATTTATCACTATTATCACAAGTTTTGGATTGGGCAATTCAAAAATGGCTTAGTGATAGGAGACGCAAGTCTAGTTTTCTCTTTTTTGTTCAAAAACCTTGCTTGATGTATCCAGCGATTCCGTAGTCAGAGCAGCAGAGAAATCGCAATATATATATAGTACTCACGTTAAAATGTATTCACGACACACCTGTTTGTTCAGCTATAATCCCTGTGAGGGGTAATTTAAAAGTACCATCTGTAAGCGGTACTGAACTTAAACTGACTTCAAATTCTCCATTACGGAAAAAAAACAATATTTAACACTAAACATTGGTATAGAACGTATAGGCGACATATACAGAAAATAACCTTGTCGTTTTCTGTGAAGTCCTTCACTGTAACGTTGCCATCAAACCAAGGGCCCCCCTTGTCTCCTTCCTCTCTCCAGACCGGATTACTTTCTCTTTGTTGCTCGGTGAACACCACGAGTCGCCCGATGTCACGTCCGTACATGCTGTAGTAGAATCTCACACAGATGTCGCCACTGTGCCGAATGGCTGGAGTCGATATGCTGTAGGTAACAGTTCAGAACAAGTCTTGATACTAAATATTTAATTACGATATCATCACATATCTTAGTCTGATATAAAACGATTGAGTTTTGCCATTTGTCTTATGTCTGGTATAAAACGATTGAGTTTTACCATTTGTCTTATGTCTGATATAAAACGATTGAGTTTTGCCATTTGCGTTTATTTGCAAAACGTAAACATTTCAACAAGCACAATGAAACACTTGCAATATGCCCATGAGTTGATTATTTGGTTTGGGGCGTAACCGATATACAAAACAAACTGTTCATGAACAATTAATATATGTTTATATTAGTAAATAATATCACGTGAATTGGAGCCTGGTGCCAGTCCAACTATTGATAACTCCATGGTCAATTAGCAGATTAATGTACAATCAGCTGTACTATTAGTAGTGCTGTAATGTAATCGCTTAATCACTGGGCGGAGTGGGTGCTTTCTCGGGGGAGGGTGCTTAATAATTTGGTGCTGTAAAGCCCCCCACCCCCTTTTTACCCCCAAAATCCGCTTGGGCGGGGCCTTGTACCGGCACAATGCTCTCGGAAGGGGCATTTTTGCGCAACCCGCTCTATGAATGCACATTTTCACCCCCCCCCGCCCCCCCCCCCCACCCACCCTGTCGCAAGTTTTTAAATATCCGCTCTAATCTCTTCATCATAAATAATGGCTCTATATCTTTTTCATCAGAAGTAGATGCTCTCTCAGGCATCAAGTCACCCGAGGTGAACATTATTTTGTGAATTCGCTGTTGTGAACCTCGTAAAATAAATAAAGTTTATATAAGAAAAAAAGGCACCCGCGGTACCCCTTCGCCTGATTTGTATAATAGTTTCTAAGCTCGTTCGCAATCACCGACTTCGGTGCGGTCGAGTTCATGCGCTTCCATTGTTCCATTAGCCTTGCGACATCACGACCTAATCAATCGAATCTCACAATAAACTGATGATGCAAATCTGTCCAAGCTGCTTTCTTCGTTTTGTGGGCGTTGCTATCATTCCTTTGTCTTTAAGTATGGTAACCCAATTGTCCAATTGAGCGCCCGGGCTGCCATAATATATAATAGTATGAGGTCTTAGAGGTGTCGTCTTCTTCTTGATTAGTTATATACACAGCTATTTGTATAGAGAAAGCGCCGACCTTATAGGGAGCCAATGTGACTGCTTGTACCTCTGCCTGGAGAGCTACTTGATGCAACTGTGCTAGATTGGTAACTTCAAATGTTAATATCAAATTCAATACCCAATGCAAGACTATAATAAACCTTCGTCAGCTATTAAGTAATATAGTCAAATACGGTTCACAAGCATAATAGTTTAAACGTGTTTTCAAGTCAAATGCGGTTCACTTGGGATGCATGCACTGTCCCAGTTACAGAAAATATTACAGTTTGCGCACACACAGGTATTCTACATACAAAATAGCTACAGGGGGGGGGGGCAAGAGGTATTTGCGTGCCTCGGGATTGGGCTTTTCATTTTACCGTGAACTGGTAATGAGGAAAATAATGAACTGGGAATGGGGTATTAACCGACCGCCGTGATCAAGGATTTTCATTAATCGTGAACTGAGAATTTTAATATTAAATAACCGTGAATTGGGAAATCATCAATTCAGTAGCGTGTATCCGCCTTTCCATTGCATGCGGAGAGCTCAGCTTTTAATTCATCGTGACATGGGAATAAAGAAATATATTCTTCATGATCTGGGAGCACGACCCCCCCCCCCACCCCTGGTCTCCCCCCCCCCCCCCTCCCCCACAAGAGGGTCTGTTTGTCCCGTGGTGGGGCTATCCAGCACGATAAGTGGCTTGGTTGACCTAAATTGGGACCGCGGAAGACGCTAGCAGACACGACATTGGCCACCCGTTGAGTTAATGGCTTTATCTCGGAGGAATTCCCTGGATTTCGTGGAATTCCCCTCGTTCACACATTAGCTCATGCTTAGTACGCGGACTAACTGATCCGGAGTCTAATTGTTTTCTGGCATACCGACTAACTTAGTACCGCGACTTGCTTAGACCGAGGTTTAGCAAGTCCGCCGACTAGCTTAGTCCGGGACTAACTTACTCCGCTTTCCGGCATATGGCCCTAAACCTGACCGGCCAACCATTTACATGATAATGGCCATAAGATAACACCCTCTCGGCTCAGCACACACCTGATAATTACAACGGCTCGAGTAAGCACCTGCATTATATAAAAACCGCTATGGGCAATAGACAAGCTATGAAGTTATGGATAACATGGGGATCTGACAACACCCGGTATGTAACACCCGGTATATAGCGGGTGATAACACTCGGTATGTAACACCCGGTATGTAACACCCGGTATGTAACACCCGGTATGTAACACCCGGTATGTAACACCCAATAAAAAAAAATTAACGGGTGATAACACCCGGTATGTTTGGATTTACGGAGCGCTACATTATTTACAATACATGGAAGATTAGTGGTTTAGAAACGTAAAGGATTGTGAAGAGATATTAGAAGGATAATTAAGGGGGCTTCCGAATAAATACCAAAAATAAATGCCAAATAAGGCTATAGTCGGCCACTGCTTAAATGCATTTATCAGAAAGGGGGATATTTTTCACGCTCAGTTTAAACACGTGACTCTCCAAATTGAATACAATCTTTTCAAGACATGTTGTATGTCTGCCTATGGTAGTCAGCTATGGGACTTCTCAAACGCGGCGTGTCGTTGTTACTACACTGCCTGGCGGAAAACAGTGCGTATGCTGTTCAATCTTCCGTATCGAACTCATTCCCTGCTACTACCTGTTATATGTAATGATCATTCAGTAGAACTACAACTACACTTAAGGCTCATGACGTTTGTTCGTAGTATCTTGACCAGTGAAAATGTGTGTACAAAGACCTGTGCCAGACTCGCTTTTTACATATGTGATCAATATAAAATCAGTAAATATAACATTAAGACGTTAAACCACCATCTCGGAAATTAAGTCACTCCTGATTAATCACACCGCCTCTGTCTCTATTGAATACGAAATGCGCGCTGGTGCGATACTAGACTTCCTGCAATTTAGGATGAATGCCACTTACCTAGTTGAAGTACATAATTCGAACGAGATTATCGAATATTTATGCGTAACATAGGCCCCTAATGCAACGTTGACGTTTAATTCAGTTGATTGTCATTTACTCTTAGTTTATCTCGTTTAATTCCCATTCTTTGTGTTGTATTTATTCTGTGTGGTTATGTACGCTGAACTACGAGTTCGAATAAAGATATATATAACACTCTGACCGCAGGCCAAGCTACATATTCTGGTCACGCGAGCCAAATAAGGAACACATTACAGTAAGTACATTTCACCAATAAAACAACGACATCGAATAATTGCACAAACATGAGTAAACGATATTAAAGATAATTAATATAATCTCGAACGCTAACAGCGTGATCATAATACTTTATCATTGTTGACTGCTATATTAGCAATACTTTGTGTGTTGTGCTTCAAAGTGATTGATTGATTGAAGGGGATGTGGTTTCATGATCAATAAAACAGCCCACTTATATACTTTAACATGGATTCGTGCACGCGTGTTAGCAAGGCGCCAATTTACTTACTAAGCGCGATCATAATTGTTGTTTGGATTCGACGTCTCGATGTAGATGTAGTAGGTCCCGAGGCGCGCTTCACGGGGTCCCGTGGATTTATCCCAGTTATCTATATCTGACGGCGTCCTACCACTGTGTCTGGTCCAATCGAAGTCGTCATTATTCCACTGCTCCATACCACACATATCAGTCTCAAAGTCACATCTAAACAGCGGGTCTTCTGCAACAAAACAAATCATGGGTTATATATTCGTGATTTTACTGTCCGCCGCAGATATCTATTTCCAATATAATAATGATTGCTTCAAAACACAACTCCGACAAATAACTTTGCATTCACGATAAAACTTCTGTCATCTAAATTAGGATCATCCATGCCTAGGTATTAAATGAAATGGAATATAATGTTGCTATGATACATTATTAAATTAAAAGCCAAACTATGGTGATATCAACCTTCAGTAGGATTGAACTTAATATATGCGCGTAAAATATATCGATAATATTGACTCGCGTCTGTCGGTGGATTACCTGCGGTCACGGCGGCCACGATGTTGTGTACATAAGATATTGAGGTAATATCGACTGCTGTCTGTCGGAGGATTACCTGCGGTCACGGTGGACACGATGTTGTGTACATAAGATATTGAGGTAATATTGACTGCTGTCTGTCGGTGGATTACCTGCGGTCACGGCGGCCACGATGTTGTGTACATAAGATATTGAGGTAATATTGACTGCTGTCTGTCGGTGGATTACCTGCGGTCACGGCGGCCACGATGTTGTGTACATAAGATATTGAGGTAATATTGACTGGTGTCTGTCGGTGGATTACCTGGGGTCACGGCGGCCACGATGTTGTGTACATAAGATATTGAGGTAATATTGACTGCTGTCTGTCGGAGGATTACGTGCGGTCACGGTGGACACGATGTTGTGTACATAAGATATTGAGGTAATATTGACTGCTGTCTGTCGGAGGATTACCTGCGGTCACGGTGGACACGATGTTGTGTACATAAGATATTGAGGTAATATCGACTGCTGTCTGTCGGAGGATTACCTGCGGTCACGGTGGACACGATGTTGTGTACATAAGATATTGAGGTAATATTGACTGCTGTCTGTCGGTGGATTACCTGCGGTCACGGCGGCCACGATGTTGTGTACATAAGATATTGAGGTAATATTGACTGCTGTCTGTCGGTGGATTACCTGCGGTCACGGCGGCCACGATGTTGTGTACATAAGATATTGAGGTAATATTGACTGGTGTCTGTCGGTGGATTACCTGGGGTCACGGCGGCCACGATGTTGTGTACATAAGATATTGAGGTAATATTGACTGCTGTCTGTCGGTGGATTACCTGCGGTCACGGCGGCCACGATGTTGTATACATAAGATATTGAGGTAATATTGACTCGCGTCTGTCGGTGGATTACCTGCGGTCACGGCGGCCACGATGTTGTGTACATAAGATATTGAGGTAATATTGACTGCTGTCTGTCGGTGGATTACCTGCGGTCACGGCGGCCACGATGTTGTGTACATAAGATATTGAGGTAATATTGACTGCTGTCTGTCGGTGGATTACCTGCGGTCACGGCGGCCACGATGTTGTGTACATAAGATATTGAGGTAATATTGACTCGCGTCTGTCGGTGGATTACCTGCGGTCACGGCGGCCACGATGTTGTGTACATAAGATATTGAGGTAATATTGACTGCTGTCTGTCGGTGGATTACCTGCGGTCACGGCGGCCACGATGTTGTGTACATAAGATATTGAGGTAATATTGACTGCTGTCTGTCGGTGGATTACCTGCGGTCACGGCGGCCACGATGTTGTGTACATAAGATATTGAGGTAATATTGACTCGCGTCTGTCGGTGGATTACCTGCGGTCACGGCGGCCACGATGTTGTGTACATAAGATATTGAGGTAATATTGACTGCTGTCTGTCGGTGGATTACCTGCGGTCACGGCGGCCACGATGTTGTGTACATAAGATATTGAGGTAATATTGACTGCTGTCTGTCGGTGGATTACCTGCGGTCACGGCGGCCACGATGTTGTGTACATAAGATATTGAGGTAATATTGACTGTCGTCTGTCTGTGGATTACCTGCGGTCACGGCGGCCACGATGTTGTGTACATAAGATATTGAGGTAATATTGACTGCTGTCTGTCGGTGGATTACCTGCGGTCACGGCGGCCACGATGTTGTGTACATAAGATATTGAGGTAATATTGACTGCTGTCTGTCGGTGGATTACCTGCGGTCACGGCGGCCACGATGTTGTGTACATAAGATATTGAGGTAATATTGACTGCTGTCTGTCGGTGGATTACCTGCGGTCACGGCGGCCACGATGTTGTGTACATAAGATATTGAGGTAATATTGACTGCTGTCTGTCGATAGATTACCTGTGGTCACGGCGGCCACAATGTTGTGTACATAAGATATTGAGGTAATATTGACTGCTGTCTGTCGATAGATTACCTGTGGTCACGGCGGCCACAATGTTGTGTACATAAGATATTGAGGTAATATTGACTGCTGTCTGTCGGTGGATTACCTGCGGTCATGGCGGCCACAATGTTGTGTAATAATATATTGAGGTAATATTGACTGGTGTCTGTCGGTGGATTACCTGCGGTCACGGCGGCCACGATGTTGTGTACATAAGATATTGAGGTAATATTGACTGCTGTCTGTCGGTGGATTACCTGCGGTCACGGCGGCCACGATGTTGTGTGCATAAGATATTGAGGTAATATTGACTGCTGTCTGGCTGTGGATTACCTGCGGTCACGGCGGCCACGATGTTGCGTACATAAGATATTGAGGTAATATTGACTGGCGTCTGTCGGCGGATTACCTGCGGTCACGGCGGCCACGATGTTGCGTACATAAGATATTGAGGTAATATTGACTGCTGTCTGTCGGTGGATTACCTGCGGTCATGGCGGCCACAATGTTGTGTAATAATATATTGAGGTAATATTGACTGGTGTCTGTCGGTGGATTACCTGCGGTCACGGCGGCCACGATGTTGTGTACATAAGATATTGAGGTAATATTGACTGCTGTCTGTCGGTGGATTACCTGCGGTCACGGCGGCCACGATGTTGTGTGCATAAGATATTGAGGTAATATTGACTGCTGTCTGGCTGTGGATTACCTGCGGTCACGGCGGCCACGATGTTGTGTACATAAGATATTGAGGTAATATTGACTGCTGTCTGTCGGTGGATTACCTGCGGTCACGGCGGCCACAATGTAGTGTACAAAAGATATTGAGGTTATATTGACTGGTGTCTGTCGGTAGATTACCTGCGGTCACGGCGGCCACGATGTTGTGCACATAAGATATGGTGGTAATACTGACTGTCGGTGGATTACCGGCGGTCACGGCGGCCACAATGTTGTGTACATAAGATATTGAGGTAATATTGACTGCTGTCTGTCGGTGGATTACCTGCGGTCACGGCGGCCACAATGTTGTGTACATAAGATATTGAGGTAATATTGACTGCTGTCTGTCGATAGATTACCTGTGGTCACCGCGGCCACGATGTTGTGTACATAAGATATTGAGGTAATATGGACTGCTGTCTGCCTGTGGATTACCTGCGATCACGGCGGCCACAACGTTGCGTACATAAGATATTGAGGTAATATTGACTGGTGTCTGTCGGCGGATTACCTGCAGTCATGGCGGCCACGATGTTGTGTACATTAGAAATTGAGTTGATATTGACTGGTGTCTGTCGATGGATTACTTGCGGTCACGGCAGCCACAATGTTGTGCACATAAGATATTGAGGTAATATTGACTGCTGTCTGTCGGTGGATTACCTGCGGTCACGGTGGCGACAATGTTGTGTACATAAGATATTGAGGTAATATTGACTGCTGTCTGTCGGTGGATTACCTGCGGTCACGGCGGCCACGATGTTGTGTACATAAGATATTGAGGCAATATTGACTGCTGTCTGTCAGTGGATTACCTGCGGTCACGGCGGCCACAACGTTGTGTACATAAGATATTGAGGTAATATTGACTGCTGTCTGTCGGTTGATTACCTGCGGTCACGGCGGCCACAATGTTGTGTACATAAGATATTGAGGTAATATTGACTGGTGTCTGTCGGTGGATTACCTGCGTTCACGGTGGGCACGATGTTTTGTACATAAGATATTGAGGTAATATTGATTGGAGTCTGTCGGTGGATTACCTGCGGTCACGGTGGCCACGATGTTGTGTACATAAGGTATTGAGGTAATATTGACTGGTGTATGTCGGTGGATTATCTGCGGTCACGGAGGCCACGATGTTGTGTACATAAGATATTGAGGTAATAATTACTGGTGTCTGTCGGTGGATTACCTGCGGTCACGGTGGCCACGATGTTGTGCACATAAGATATTGAGATAATATTGACTGGTGTCTGTCGGTGGATTACCTGCGGTCACGGCGGCCACGATGTTGTGCACATAAGTTATTGAGGTAATATTGACTGGTGTCTGTCGGTGGATTACCTGCGGTCACGGCGGCCACGATGTTGTGTACATAAGATATTGAGGTAATATTGACTGGTGTTTATCGGTGGATTACCTGCGGTCACGGCGGCCACGAGCTTGTGTACATAAGATATTGAGGTAATATTGACTGGTGTGTGTAGTTGGATTACCTGCGGTCACGGCGGCCACGATGTGGTGTACATAAGATATTGAGGTAATATTGACAGGTGTCTGGCAGCGATTACCTGCGGTCACGGAGGCCACGATGTTGTGTACATAAGATATTGAGGTAATATTGACTGGTGTCTGTCGGTGGATTACCTGCGGTCACGGCGGCCACGATGTTGTGTACATAAGATATTGAGGTAATATTGTCAGGTGTTTGGCAGTGATTACCTGCGGTCACGGCGGCCAGGATGTTGTGTACATAAGATATTGAGGTAATATTGACTGGTCTCTGTCTTTCGATTACCTGCGGTCACGGCGGCCACGATGTTGTGTGCATAAGATATTGAGGTAATATTGACTGGTGTCTGTCGGCGGATTACCTGCGGTCATGGCGGCCACGCTGTTGTGTACATAAGATATTAAGGTAATATTGAGTGGTGTCTGTCCGTAGATTACCTGCGGTCATGGCAGCCACGATGATGTGTACATAAGATATTGAGGTAATCTTGACTGCTGCATGGCTGTGGATTACCTGCGGTCACGGCGGCTACGATGTTGTGTACATAAAATATTGAGGTAATATTGACTGCTGTCTGTCGTTGGATTACCTGCGGTCACGGCGGCCACAATGTTGTGTACATAAGATATTGAGGTAATATTGACTGCTGTCTCTCGGTGGATTACCTGCGGTCATGGCGGCCACGATGTTGTGTACATAAGATATTGAGGTAATATTGACTGGTGTCTGTCGGTGGATTACCTGCAGTCACGGCGGCCACGATGTTGTGTATATAAGATATTGAGGTAATATTGACTGGTGTGTGTAGTTGGATTACCTGCGGTCACGGCGGCCACGATGTGGTGTACATAAGATATTGAGGTAATATTGACAGGTGTCTGGCAGCGATTACCTGCGGTCACGGAGGCCACGATGTTGTGTACATAAGATATTGAGGTAATATTGACTGCTGTCTGTCGGCGGATTACCTGTGGTCACGGCGGCCACGACGTTGTGTACATAAGATATTGAGGTAATATTGACTGGTGTCTGTCGGCGGATTACCTGCAGTCATGGCGGCCACGATGTTGTGTACATTAGAAATTGAGTTAATATTGACTGGTGTCTGTCGATGGATTACATGCGGTCACGGCGGCCACGATGTTGTGCACATAAGATATTGAGGTAATATTGACTGCTGTCTGTCGGTGGATAACCTGCGGTCACGGCGGCCACAACGTTGTGTACATAAGATATTGAGGTAATATTGACTGCTGTCTGTCGGTGGATTACCTGCGGTCACGGCGGCCACAATGTTGTGTACATAAGATATTGCGGTTATATTGACTGTCGGTGGATTACCGGCGGTCACGGCGGCTACGATGTTGTGTACATAAAATATTGAGGTAATATTGACTGCTGTCTGTCGTTGGATTACCTGCGGTCACGGCGGCCACAATGTTGTGTACATAAGATATTGAGGTAATATTGACTGCTGTCTCTCGGTGGATTACCTGCGTCACGGCGGCCACGATGTTGTGTACATAAGATATTGAGGCAATATTGACTGCTGTCTGTCGGTGGATAACCTGCGGTCACGACGGCCACAACGTTGTGTACATAAGATATTGAGGTAATATTGACTGGTGTATGTCGGTGGATTACCTGCGGTCACGGCGGCCACAATGTTGTGTACATAAGATATTGAGGTAATATTGACTGGTGTCTGTCGGTGGATTACCTGCGTTCACGGTGGGCACGATGTTTTGTACATAAGATATTGAGGTAATATTGATTGGAGTCTGTCGGTGGATTACCTGCGGTCACGTCGGCCACGATGTTGTGTACATAAGGTATTGAGGTAATATTGACTGGTGTCTGTCGGTGGATTATCTGCGGTCACGGAGGCCACGATGTTGTGTACATAAGATATTGAGGTAATATTGACTGCTGTCTGTCGGTGGATTACCTGCGGTCACGGTGGCCACGATGTTGTGCACATAAGATATTGAGGTAATATTGACTGGTGTCTGTCGGTGGATTACCTGCGGTCACGGCGGCCACGATGTTGTGCACATAAGTTATTGAGGTAATATTGACTGGTGTCTGTCGGTGGATTACCTGCGGTCACGGCGGCCACGATGTTGTGTACATAAGATATTGAGGTAATATTGACTGGTGTCTGTCGGTGGATTACCTGCGGTCACGGCGGCCACGAGGTTGTGTACATAAGATATTGAGGTAATATTGACTGGTGTGTGTAGTTGGATTACCTGCGGTCACGGCGGCCACGATGTGGTGTACATAAGATACTGAGGTAATATTGACAGGTGTCTGGCAGCGATTACCTGCGGTCACGGAGGCCACGATGTTGTGTACATAAGATATTGAGGTAATATTGACTGGTGTGTGTAGTTGGATTACCTGCGGTCACGGCGGCCACGATGTGGTGTACATAAGATATTGAGGTAATATTGACAGGTGTCTGGCAGCGATTACCTGCGGTCACGGAGGCCACGATGTTGTGTACATAAGATATTGAGGTAATATTGACTGGTGTCTGTCGGTGGAATACCTGCCGTCACGGCGGCCACGATGTTGTGTACATAAGATATTGAGGTAATATTGTCAGGTGTCTGGCAGTGATTACCTGCGGTCACGGCGACCACGATGTTGTGTACATAAGATATTGAGGTAATATTGACTGGTCTCTGTCTTTCGATTACCTGCGGTCACGGCGGCCACGATGTTGTGTGCATAAGATATTGAGGTAATATTGACTGGTGTCTGTCGGCGGATTACCTGCGGTCATGGCGGCCACGATGTTGTGTACATAAGATATTAAGGTAATATTGAGTGGTGTCCGTCGGTAGATTACCTGCGGTCATGGCGGCCACGATGTTGTGTACATAAGATATTGAGGTAATCTTGACTGCTGCATGGCTGTGGATTACCTGCGGTCATGGCGGCCACGATGTTGTGTACATAAGATATTGAGGTAATATTGACTGCTGTCTGTCGGCGGATTACCTGGGGTCACGGCGACCACGACGTTGTGTGCATAAGATATTGAGGTAATATTGACTGCTGTCTGTCGGTGGAGTGCCTGTGGTCACGGAGGCCACGCCGTTGTGTGCATAAGATATTGAGGTAATATTGACTGGTGTCTGTCGGTGGATTACCTGCGGTCACGGCAGCCACGATGTTGTGTACATTAGATATTGAGGTAATATTGACTGGTGTCTGTCGGTGGATTACCGGCGGTCACGGCGGCCACGATGTTGTGTACATAAGATATTGAGGTAATATTGACTGCTGTCTGTCGGTGGATTACCTGCGGTCACGGCGGTCACGATGTTGTGTACATAAGATTTTGAGGTAATATTGACTGGTCTGTCGGTGGGTTATTGCGGTCACGGCGGCCACGATGTTGTGTACATAAGATATTGAGGTAATATTGACTGGTCTGTCGGTGGATTACCTGCTGTGACGGCGGCCACGATGTGGTGTGCATAAGATATTGAGGTAATATTGACTGATGTCTGACTATGAATTACCTGCGGTGACGGTGGCCATGGCGACCATGATGAGACCCCACCGGATATTCTGGAATACCTTGTCCTGACCCATCACGACATGGTTTCAGCACAGCTCGACTTAACTGTTATAGTTCTGTGAAAACAAAGTATGATGCGTGAGGGGATATTTACTGTGCAGAAAGTTATTTGATTACTTAAAATGTATAAAAATAAGTTTGCTTTAACCATAATTCAAGCAACCTAAATTACCTAACTATCTAAATATCTAAACAATCATGTCTACAAATAATTAATATTGCATAAATGAAATAGCAAAATAATACAGTTTACCTAATACATGCAATTCGATATTACAATTCTTACTATCACCGTCAAGCACATGACATAATTCTGGATTTGGGTGAACTGTTTGGTGGTTTATGAACAGTCCGGTGGCAGGTGGATTGTCTGGTGTTGGGTGGACTGTGTGCTGGGTAAACTGTCTGGTTATGGGTGGACTGTCTGGTGGGTGGACTTGCTGGTGATAGGTGGACTGTCTGGTTTTTGGTGGATTTTGGTGGTGGTTGGACTGTATGGTGGTGAGCGGGCTGCCTGGTGGTTGGTGGACTTTCTGGTGGTAGGTGGACTGTCTGGTGGTCGGTGACCTGTCTGGTGGTGGGTGGACTGTCTGGTGGTGGGTGGACTGTCTGGTGGTCGGTGACCTGTCTGGTGGCGAGTAGAATGTCTGGTGGTGGGCGGACTGCCTGGTGGTGCGTGGACTGTCCGATGGTGGGTGGACTGTCTGGTGGTTGGTGAACAGTCCGGTGGCAGGTGGACTGTCTGGTGTTGGGTAACCTGTCTGTTGGGTAAACTGTCTGGTGGTGGGTGGACTGTCGCGTGGGTGGACTTGCTGGTGGTATGTGGACTGTCTGGTTTTTTTGTGTAGATTTTGGTGGTGGTTGGACTTTCTGGTGGTATATTGATTGCCTGGTGGTCGGTGGACAGTCTGGTGGTGGTTGGATTGTCTAGTGGTGGGTGGACTGTCTGGTGGTGAGCGGGCTGTCTGGTGGTGGTTGGATTGTCTAGTGGTGGGTGGACTGTCTGGTGGTGAGCGGGCTGTCTGGTGGTGGGTGGACTGTCTGGTGGTCGGTGACCTGGCTGGGGGTGAGTGGACTATCTGGTGGTGGGCGGACTGCCTGGAGGTCGGTGGACTGTCTTTTGGTTGGTGGACTGTCTGGTGGTGAGCGAGCTGTCTGGTGGTGGGTGGACTGTCTGTTGGGTGAACGGTCTGGTGATTAGTGGGCTGTGGTGTTTGGTGGATTGTCTGGTGGGTGGACTGTCTAGTGGCGGGTGGACTGCCTGATGGTGGGTGGACTGCCTGGTGGTGGGTAGGCTGTCTGGTGGTAGGTGAACTGTCTGGTGATTAGCGGGCTGTGGTGTTCGGTGGGCTGCCTGGTGGGTAGATTGACTGGTGGGGTGGACTGTGGTGGGTGGACTGTCTGGTGGTTGGTGGACTGTCTGGTCGTGGGTAGACTGTCTGATGTTGGGTGGACTGTCTGGCGGTGGGTGAACTGTTTGGTTGTGGGTGAACTGTCTGGTGGGTGGACTTGCTGGTGGGTGGACTGTTTGGTCTTTGGTGGATTTTGGTGGTGGTTGGACTGTATGGTGGTGAGCGGGCTGTCTGGTGGTTGGTGGACTGTCTGGTGGTGGGTGGACTGTCTGGTGGTCGGTGACCTGTCTGGTGGCGAGTGGAATGTCTGGTGGTGGGCGGACTGCCTGGTGGTGCGTGGACTGTCCGATGGTGGGTGGACTGTCTGGTGGTTTGTGAACAGTCCGGTGGCAGGTGGGCTGTCTGGTGTTGGGTAACCTGTCTGTTGGGTAAACTGTCTGGTGGTGGGTGGACTGTCGCGTGGGTGGACTTGCTGGTGGTATGTGGAATGTCTGGTTGTGTGTGGACTGTCTGGTTTTTAGTGGATATTGGTGGTGGTTGGACTTTCTGGTGGTATATTGATTGCCTGGTGGTCGGTGGACAGTCTGGTGGTGGTTGGATTGTCTAGTGGTGGGTGGACTGTCTGGTGGTGAGCGGGCTGTCTGGTGGTGGGTGGACTGTCTGGTGGTCGGTGACCTGGCTTGGGATGAGTGGACGATCTGGTGGTGGGTGGACTGCCTGGTGGTCGGTGGACTGTCTGGTGGTTGGTGGACTGTCTGGTGGTGAGCGGGCTGTCTGGTGGTGGGTGGACTGTCTGTTGGGTGAACGGTCTGGTGATTAGTGGGATGTGGTGTTTGGTGGGTTATCTGGTGGGTGGACTGTCTGGTGGCGGGTGGACTGCCTGATGGTGGGTGGACTGCCTGGTGGTGGGTAGGCTGTCTGGTGGTGGGTGAACTGTCTGGTGATTAGCGGGATGTGGTGTTCGGTGGGCTGCCTGATGGGTAGATTGTCTGGTGGGGGTGGACTGTGGTGGGTGGACTGTCTGGTGGTGGGTGGACTGTCTGGTCGTGGATGGACTGTCTGGTGTTGGGTGGACTGTCTGGCGGTGGGTGAACTGTCTGGTGGTGGGTGGACTGTCTGGTGGTGGGCGGACTGTCTGGTAGTCAGTGGACTGTCTGGTGTTCGGTGGGCTGTCAGGTGGGTGGACTGTCCGGTGGTCAGTAAACTGTCTGGTTGTTGGTGGACTCTCAGGTGGTGGGTGGACCGTCTGATGGTTAGTGGACGGTCTAGTGGTGGGTGGACTGTATGGTGGTGGGTGGACTGTCTGGTGGTGAGTTGGCTGTCTGGTGTTTGGTGGATTGTGGTGTTGGGTGGACTGTCTGGTGTTGGGTGGACTGTCTGGTGGTGGGTGGACTATCTGGTGGGTGAACTGTCTAGTGATTAGCGGGCTGTGGTGTTCGGTGGGCTGCCTGATGGATAGATTGTCTGGTGGGGGTGGACTGTGGTCGGTGGACTGTCTGGTAGGTGGACTGTCCGGGGGTGGTTGGACCGTCGGATGGTGGGTGGACTGTCTGGTGCTGGGTGGACTGTCGGGAGGAGGGTGGACTGTCTGATAGTTGGTAGACTTTCTGGTCGTTGGTGGAAAGTCTGGTGGTCGGTGGACTGTCTGGTGGCGGGTGGACTGTCTGGTGGTGGGTGGACTGTCTGCTGGTCGGTGGACTGGCTGGTGCTGGGGGGACTGTCTGGTGGTGGCCGGACTATCGGATGTTGGGTGGACTGTCTGGTGGTCCGTGGACTGTCGCAGAACCGCGTGGGCTACAATTGAGGCGTGACCGGACAAGCTACATCCTGGTACCTCCTTCTGACTTTAGCTGTCTCACCCTCGATTATCGCTCGCTTACCTGGTGCAACTCCTGTATCTAGTAACTAGTATCCAGTGATGTAACTCGATATGATTCACTATTCCGTTACATAACTACGACATGACTCGTTGGTCCAGGTGCTCACGCCGACTCTGAAAGTCTTCGCCACTAGGACGGACGCTCACGTATGTAATATAGTTGTGCTGCACACATTAAGCGGTAGCCGTTTACTTCCCGGTTGGGGAGGACCCGTCGCGGCGTGAGCCAAATGTGGCGGAACCCGCATGTCCTGGTAGTCGTTCGGTGCGTTTGGGGGGTGGGGGGGGGGGGTAGCTATGAGGGAGGGAGGGTGTATTGTAGGTTTCGGTAATATTTTAAACTGGTGTGGGACGAGACACATGCCGTAGACTTTGATAACGATATTTCAAATGTAATGTTTCAAATGAATAACAGTAAAGAACATGATTAATTGGCCTTCTCTCGTCACCAATGTCTCCTCGGGTCTTCCTCCGTCTCCACTTTTCTGCCCCCCCACCCCCCTCTGGTTCCACCGTCGCCTTGATTCCACACCGTGGCGCCTTACAATCCCCCACAAACCCTGTTTGGCTGACTCTACTCGAATCATCGTATCTAGCAACCGTTCGTTATAAGCGACACACAGCACGGAGGTCGCGACGGCATGAATCAGTCACCCGTGGAGATCCCCGGGCGGTTACGTCAGGGTGGTGGCGTGGGGGGCTCTGGGTGGCGGGTGAGTCAGCAAACAGGGGGTGGGCTCTGGGGGACGGGGTCGGAGGCTATGGGGAGGGTGGTGGAGTAGAGAAGAAAGTTGGTTATGGGCTAGGGCGGGATGCGGTATGCGGTATGTACGACGCTTGTGGGATGTTTTTTACCGAGGGTGGTAATAAAATATAATGCTGGAGATCGGAGCCACTTTTCTACGCGAATTGGTTTGGTGAGGAATGCTCACGATGCCTGCTGGCGAGCAGGCACATTGCACATTGCACATTGCAATAAATGAATAAATATATACTAAACCCAAATGCGTTTGTCGAAAGCGCGAAAAATGAAATGATTTCATGACATGAAGAGTTTGCTGAGACCGATGTCCCAGGGTGTGAGCTCAGAGGTGCTAGCACTTTTCGGGGTTAGCACTTTTGGCCAATTTACCACGACACGGCATAAAGTGAGAGGTAAACAGGCTGGTAGGGTAACCACCCTGGGTAACCACCAAAGTTTATGGGAAAACCAGACCCTGGAGTGATACAACTGGAGGTAAGTGTCATAAATTGTTTTACCACCTGATTTTCATCCACTTCTGTAAGCATAGCGTAAAATAAGCCTTTACTTATACCAACAAATTACTCTCAGAGCAATGTAAACAAAGGCTGCAGCCAGACCATTCGGGCCGATTCGGATTCGCAGTTCTGCTTGGCTTTTGTCACCCGAAATCTGTCACTGGTAGCACTGGCAGTTCAATCAGCTAATTCAGACGGTAGACCCCTTCATCAGCAGATTTAAGCGTTTGTATGGTTTGTGTGACGGTTTGCAATGTTTTGATTGAGGCTAGTTCAATTACTGCCACCGGGGACTCAACAAGTTCATATCGCTGGCTTTTCACGCCTTTTGTATGACATAGCAAATTTTATTTGCATGGCAAATCATGGGCACTGCAATTTGCATGTTAGATGAATGGCTATAACAAATTTTTTAGAATAGATCTGCACTAATGTAGAATAATGCACAATACACTGAGCAACCAAGCCTAATTTCATACTAGGTGTGCCATATACTCTGCCAGTCGCAGTGTATTGGCCAGAGATACGCCTTTAACTTTGGCAGGCAGATTTTCAAATTGGCGGGCGCTCAGGTGCTGTTTACCCGACCAAAAAGAGCCTTTTTGTTGCGCTCAACAATTTTATATGAAATTTATAACTATTTTTTATTGATAGAATTGTAAATTGCTAGTTCAAATAGCTACCTCTTTGGCTAGTGCCTAGCCCCAACCTTGTGGCGTTGTTGCCGAGAACAACGCCACAAGTCCTACCGTTTACTTTTGCGTTGGAACAAAATAAAAAGTTGGGGAGAGTTTCAGTTTTAGCAAAGTTTTGGCAAAGTTGTGGAAAAGACTTACTTTACAAACGTACAATGACAGTTAGGTCTAAATCGCACTGCATATATATGTTGTGGGCATTTTGGGCACTGAGCTGACTGAGAGCGCATTCAAAAAGTCGCCATTGCAGTTGGAAGTCTGCAAAGTTTTCCGGAGATGGCCGAAGTTTCATATGCTGAATACCGAAATATAATTTGTTACCGACTTTTTTTGGAGCCGAGAAAACGCCGATACTTTAGTGCGAGTCTAGTGGGGTAGCTTGTAGTCCTGTAAGGAATCCGAATACCTCGTACGATGACGTCCCTTTCGGTACATTGAAAAAATCGTCAAAAATCGCCAAAAAAATTTCAAAAATCGAGAGTGGCGTCATTTTGTACCAAATGGGGTCCGATGCCTGTCCGCATCATAAAAATAGTATGTTCCTATCTTACTTCCGGTTCCAGGGGTGACGGCAATTCCCTATGGGACCTCCAATGTTAAAGCCCTCAATCTTTCAGGCTGGGGAAATTTTGTCTGCCCCGTATTTCATCAGTGCCTGCATCAAACAGTTTCGGGATTTTTTCTTTGGTTAAACATGGTACCCAGTAGCCATGGTTCTGACTAGATGGAATTCGGACAAGAACTGACGTCACAGGATTTTTTTGACATTTTCCACATTGTGAAAGATGGGGATTTTTTGGGCTTGCAGGGGCTCCCACGAGCGTCCTATTGAAGCCATCGCTTTATGCTTTTTGGTATATAGTCGAACGCGTTTAACATGGGACCCTATAGAGATAATCAAACTTCCTTCAATATGACGTACTTCCGGTTGAGCGATATCACTTTGCGAGTGTCACAGTGCGAGATGTGGAAGAGTACAAGAGACTCAGAGTAGGCTGACTGCAAACGCGTGTCTCAGTTTTGTTTCCATGGCAACCGAAGATTTTCCCAATGATAAAGTATACAAATTCCCTCTAATTTAGAAAATTCGTCAAAAATCGGATAAACTAACTAGACATTCGATCTTTGCGTATATTGGTAGGGAAGATATGTCTCCAGATTACTATTGGCAGTAAAGCATTATTATGGTTTACATCTTATCTGCAGTCTTTTTTTCGTCTGCTCGTTCTTCACTTGTTCGTAATGATGAAGAAATTTTTGGTAATTAGGTGAAGCTATATCTGAAAGACTAACAGACCTACCGCCGTTCTAATCAACGTTTTGGATTGAGGGCACAAATGTTTGTGTTTAGATATTTGGACGTTGCCGTGCGTCATGCCATGACGTCACCATGACGTTATGACGTCATAAATTTATAACCTCCATTACTCGACTATTCTACCTCATAGCGACTACCGGTTGATTTGACGCTGTACCTTATATCAAGGGACAACTGCTGCTATGCGTAACTTTTTTTGCGGTACCGAAACGTGTGCGTCAAAACTGACGTCCACCTCGCGTTAAACGGCGTATTGAACTTCAAAGAGCCATAACTCGGTTTACATTTAATCTAGGGAGCCCAGATTTGGCATGAAGCGAGAGGCAAATGTAAGGTTGAATTGCTCGCATTGAACAGCAGCCGTTAGATTGTGCTCATCCAGCATCCGGATCCTATGGGTCCAATTTGGGCTAAATTGCGGTTTGAGGCCAAATTGTTCGTTGAAGAAACTGTTTAACCCTCATGTGATAAATGAAGGCCTCGTGTGGCCAGCACAAGGAAAGGGAAGATTATAGTATATGTGTTTCTGCAATTCATCGTCTGTACCATAGTTTCGGCGCATAAATGATGCCACTGACGATAACGTCACTTCTGTCAGTACCTCAGCCTACGGCAGTCTTGTTAAACTGTTAATTAAAAGCATAAACAAATATGTTCTTACTTTCACACGAGTAAATCAATTCAAATTTATAACATTCATGGCATATATGGAGAACCACCCAGTTGGAGATAGGAATTATAGAATGCCAAGAGCACAGAAATACCCACAGCCGAGCCGTTTCACAGCGTGGAGCTGAGATATGCCCCTCAGTCCCCCCGTTGCGTCTATGGGCTACCGAACCATGGTCACCATCAGCGGTGACGTCACAGCCTGGCTCGTGGGAGATCGCTGTCTCCCACGGCGGCAACCGATCGATTCGGACGTGTTAATAATAAGTTTATTCGTACATAAAAGGCCTTAGGCCAATTGTACACAATGTAACTAATGTAAATGGCTGTGCCTGTAGCCATCGTCTTGAAAGCATGAGAAACTAAAGCTCCCACAGATGGCGTCGAAGAATTCAAATGTGTACAGAACAGGCGTCTATTTACATTATGAGCGTAGACATGTATACCGTATGCACGACGAAGGTCACACAGGTCATTGGAAACAATTAGGAAATGGTATTCATCCCCTATATTTTCTATTAAACAGTAATTGCAATATCGCCAATGAACCACACCGCTGAGCGGCGAGTAACGCCGAGATCTTACAGCATTTAATGTCGACCTTACTGTGGGGGAGTGTGCTGTTATACTGTCTCTCCCATTAACAAATATGTATTGTCATAAATTCAGTTTAGGCTTATATGTAGTAGCAACACAACATGGTATGCATAGCCGTAGCAGGCAAGTTTATTTCTTACTATTAGGCCTGACCGACTGGCACCATGGCACAGCACGGCATAATAATGTTATACAGTGATAATATTCACATTACACCTCACATATAGTTATGCAATCCATATGCATTCGGCCGAAGGTAGAGTTCGTATGGCCTTGTCAGGCTAAGGCCCAACACATGGTATGTGGCCATAAGCTCGATTTTGAGTAATATTTCTATTTGACCAAAGGTCGACCGTGACCGTATTATGCCATAAATGATACATATACAATAAATATGGAACGATCCTTTTCTTGGGTTGGCCAGTATTTCACTAAAAGTGGCCTAAACACTGACACTTACATTCATCCTTCCAATCTCTATCGTATTGATGTGACATATACATGTACATGCAAAGGGCAAATATTAATTGTTGACTTCAGATCCAAACTGACTGTGTTAAGCCTGTAGTCATTTCTATAAAACCGATTATGATGGTACATGCAAGACGTGAATATTACGTCAGCTTACAGAACCACTTGTTGGCGCAATTAACATGAACGTGAAGATATTATTTTAAAAAAAGTATTACAATTCCATGCGCCTCTTCCATTGACCAACCGTGTCGTTGCTACATCCATAGATAATATATCACATAAGCGGCGCGAATTGCGAAAAAATTATGATATACGCAAGTTGTGACTTATTTTCTTATTATCTTACATGTTATTTACAAATACATTATCGCCACTTTGTACACATGCTGAACAGAAAAGTTGTTCGATCTTCTATGTTAGGAGTAATGCATGGATAATTACAACTTGTATACTGAATCATACATAGGGACCCACAATGGTAGAATTTAATAGATTGAGAGTGGTGACCACGGACTAAATATGTTAATGGCCCGTCATAAATCGAACTATTCACTCTCTGGTATGTATATACAGGCATATGCTAGTCGTGTATTAATGGCGTTTCTAGCAAAACTGTGTTGACCTGATTTTAACATCAAAAGTAAAAGTTCAACAGATTTAAACAATTCCCTACTGCCTTTTCCCGTGTTAGGTGTTAATCGTTCGGAAGACACAGAAAACATCGGTAAAGGATGAATGCATTAAAAAAACAGGCCTCGACCAACTAAAATATGTTCACATGATGAAGCAAAACCCGTTTAAACCGAGTTTCTTCTTTTCTGATTAACGCCATCGATACCATTTCTTCCTAATCTCGATTTAATTTCTGTTTTAATTTCCAAATTATACTCTTCAATCTCCGCACGTATTATGTAATGTCGGATAACCAGCATTGCGCTAACAGCAGAAATAACTTAACACTTTCCTCCGTAATTCAGACCGAGAGGCAGCCTCCATCAATAGTAAGGGAAAGCCATTAAGTTGGAATGCGTAGCATATTCCACAAAGTACAATGTCAGGGGCGTGTGCATAAATCCTTGAAAGGGGTGGGGGGGCACAATAAGAACAAATTGACGACGGGGGCTGGTGGGGGGGGGGGCTGCGACGTGACCTGATGACAGAGCAAGTGCACTTCTAGTGCACTTCTAGTCAAAATGTGCAGTGCATGGAGTAACAACACACGGGTGCGTCATTAAACCACATGGTAAAGATAAAATGAAACCAGTTGGATGTTTTCGTATCACTTTTGGATCATGAAAAGACCAAGTTTCCTAATTTTTGTAAGTTTTCTGTTTGAAGAGTTGCGCCCACGTTGTCACCGGGGAGAATCCGTGTGACGTCATAATGCCTCGTTTTCATAGGAAATGCAAAAAAAAGTTAGTTTCGCAGTCGTATTGTCCCGTCGTAACGAATATTCGTCATTGTGATGGCGCAAACGAATACAAAATATGTCATCTATCCGTTTTGTGAAGCTATATTTCTTAAATATTCTTAATCATAGCGCTAGGCAATCCGCGATGGACCCACCCACCCCTCGGCGCCTGGCTTTTGCGCAAATATTCTGGTTCCTAGCCTCTCTCTTTGCGTAACATACACGTCACCCCGGCCTACGTGACAGATAGTCAGGATACCAGGGTGCGCAGAGATTCTAAACTCGTTCCGAACACGTGCTTCGTTTGTTTGTCCCCAAAATGAGTAAACCGGAAGTCTAGGCGAACGAGACTTTATAGCCCTATTGTTAGCGTAAGGACAATAAGCTAAGATCAGAGACTGGCATCCGAAACCACGATGCTTCTCGTATGAATCAACGGTAATGCGGCCTAAGTTAATTAATATTGGCATAACCGGTCTCGGCATCATTTGACATGGCATCGCCTTGCCAGGCGGGAAGTCAACACAGGGGCCGGTGAGTCATCATTCGTGCAGGGGCGGATCCGGGGGGGGGGGGGGCGACCCGATTCCGCCCCCATTTTCCAGCGTATCTGGATCCGACCCAAAAACAGCCCTCCCAATCCAGATTTTCTGTATGCGCCCCTGTCGTGCACACATTCTGACATTGGCCGTAAACAGTCAAAAAAATTAGAGCCATTGCTTGACTCAGGTTTTGACTAATTTTGTCACATGCATTCACATTTCATGTTTATTTCCTTAGATTTGGAAAATCTGGATTCTTTGGTTATGCTAACGTCACTTTATACGTTTTCATACCTTTGTATCTGTTAAAACGTTGAGGTAAGACTGTATTCACCTGATAGTTGTACTGTGTTATATGTTTTGAACCGCGCGAATGTCGTCTGCCGAAAATAACGTCGAACGTCATTGACGCAATGAGTGCGAGTTGAGCACCTGGCGCGAGGCGTCCTCTTCGAGCTGTCGTTTCGGAAGGGGGGGGGGGGGATCCCACCTACTGCATTAGAGAAGTACATACTGTTTTATAAATAGCTCGAATTAAATTTTTAATTATTTTTGTTGCAGAGGGAGGTTGGTGACATTGAACAACGGTGACGTCACCACGCACTTGGATGGGTTGTTTTCGCTTTATTTGTCCGGCAGCTGAGAATATGATGCAGACGTCAATAAGAGGAGGGTAGGGGGTGGGGGGGGGCCCTCTGAATCGCGAATGAATCTTGATGCTAATCGCGGAGATCGGAAAAGGTATTCCCCCACCTCCAACAAGAGTAAGAGAAATGAACACAACTGAACCACGGTTAGTGACACTATATTAAATGTAATGAAGTCAACCATTCTGTAATTATTTACTTCGATGAGTTTTTTTCTTCTTCGTTTTGTCAGATTCACGGCGTTATGGCATTATAATGCAATCAATCTATCTAACAGATGATCAAATGCATAACCAGTCTTTGATTACGATTGGGTCGACCGCGTTTTCCTTTGTGCCTCAGATACCGAGGAGGGTGAGAGGGGTGGGGGGGGCGTCACCAGAACCAATTGCTTATTATCGGATGAGTGCATTTGGCTCTTATCGAATGAGCTCTCGCAGGGCGTTTTAGGCTAGCTTGTAGCCTCGTAGCCTTGTAGTCTTGTAGTCTGGCTTGTAACGCTATAACCATGTAGCCGAGCTTCTTGTCTTGTAGCCAAGTTTGTAACATTGTTGCATTCTAGCCTGGCTTGTAACCTTATGATCTTGTAGCCCATCCTGTAATGTTATAACCTTGTAGCCCATCCTGTAGCGTTATAACCTTGTAGCCCAGCTGGTAGTATTGGAGCCCAGCTTGTAGCGTTATAACCTTGTAGGCCAGCTGGTAGTATTGTAGTCTAGTTTGTAACATTGTTACCTTGTAGCTTAGCTTGTAGCGTAGCCCAGCTGGTAGTATTGTAGCCTAGTTTGTAGCATTGTTGCTTTGTAGCCCAGCTTGTCACGTTAAAACCTTGTAGCCCAGCTTGTAGCGTTATAACCTTGGAGCCCAGCTTGTAGCGTTATAACCTTGTAGCCCAGCTTGTAGCGTTATAACCTTGTAGCCCAGCTTGTAGCGTTATAACCTTGGAGCCCAGCTTGTAGCGTTATAACCTTGTAGCCCAGCTAGTAGCGTTATAACCTTGGAGCCCAGCTTGTAGCGTTATAACCTTGGAACCCAGCTTGTAGCGTTATACTCGGGTAGCCCAGCTTGTAGCGTTATAACCTTGTAGCCCAGCTTGTAGTGTTATAACCTTGGAGCCTAGCTTGTAGCGTTATACTCGGGTAGCCCAGCTTGTAGTATTATAACCTTGGAGCCCAGCTTGTAGCGTTATACTCGGGTAGCCCAGCTTGTAGCGTTATAACCTTGTAGCCCAGCTTGTAGTGTTATAACCTTGGAGCCTAGCTTGTAACGTTATACTCGGGTAGCCAGGCTTGTAGCGTTATAACCTTGGAGCCCAGCTTGTAGCGTTATAACCTTGTAGCCCAGCTTGTAGTATTATAACCTTGGAGCCCAGCTTGTAGCGTTATACTCGGGTAGCCCAGCTTGTAGCGTTATAACCTTGTAGCCCAGCTTGTAGTGTTCTAACCTTGGAGCCTAGCTTGTAACGTTATACTCGGGTAGCCAGGCTTGTAGCGTTATAACCTTGGAGCCCAGCTTGTAGCGTTATAACCTTGTAGCCCAGCTTGTAGCGTTATAACCTTGCAGCCCAGCTTGTAGCGTTATAACCTAGTAGCCTAGCTTGTAACCTTATAACCTTGCAGCCCATCTTTTAGCATTATAACCTTGGAGCCCAGCTTGTAGCGTTATAACCTTGGAGCCCAGCTTGTAGCGTTATAACCTTGTAGCCCAGCTTGTAGCGTTATAACCTTGGAGCCTAGCTTGTAGCGTTATACTCGGGTAGCCCAGCTTGTAGCGTTATAACCTTGTAGCCCAGCTTGTAGCGTTATAACCTTGGAGCCCAGCTTGTAGCGTTATCACCTTCCAGCCCAGCTTGTAGCGTTATAACCTTGGACCCTAGCTTGTAGCGTTATACTCGGGTTGCCCATCTCGTAGCGTTATAACCTTGCAGCCCAGCTTGTAGCGTTATAACCTTGCAGCCCAGCTTGTAGCGTTATAACCTTGCAGCCCAGCTTGTAGCGTTATAACCTTGTAGCCCAGCTTGTAGCGTTATAACCTTGCAGCCCAGCTTGTAGCGTTATAACATTGGAACCCAGCTTGTAGCGTTATAACCTTTTAGCCCAACTTGTGGCGTTATAACCTTTTAGCCCAGCTTGTAGCGTTATAATCTTGGAGCCTAGCTTGTAACGTTATAACCTTGGTGCCCAGCTTGTAGCGATATAACCTTGTAGCCCAGCTTGTAGCGTTATAACCTTGTAGCCTAGTTTGTAACGTTATAACCTTGCAGCCCATCTTGCAGTGTTATGACCTTGTAGCCTCGCTTGTAACGTTATGACCTTGCAGCCCATCTTGTAACGTTATAACCTTGTAACCTACGTTGTAGCGTTATAACATTGTAGCCTAGCTTGCAGCGTTATAACCTTGTAGCCTGGCTTGTAACGTTATAACCTTGTAGTCTGGCTTGTAACGTTATAACCTTGCAGCCCATCTTGTAACGTTATAACCTTGTAGCCTAGCTTGTAGCGTTATAACCCTTGTAGCCTAGCTTGCAGCGTTATAACCTTGTAGCCTGGCTTATAAAGTTATAACCTTGCAGCTCATCTTAAAACGGTGTAACCTTTGTAGCCTCGCTTGTAACGTTTTAACCTTGTAGACCATCTTGTAACGTTATAACCTTGTTGCCCATCTTGTAGCGTTATAACCTTGTAGCCCAGCTTGAAGCGTTATAACATTGTAGCCCATCTTGTAGCGTTATAACCTTGGAGCCCAGCTTGTAGCGTTATAATCTTGCAGCCCATCTTGTAACCTTATAACCTTGTATCCTAGCTTGTAGCGTTATAACCTTGGAGCCCAGCTTGTAGCGTTATAACCTTGTAGCCCAGTTTGTAAAGTTATAACCTTGTAGCCCATCTTGTAACGTTATAACCTTGTAGCCTAGCTTGTAGCGTTAAAACCTTGGAGCCCACCTAGTAGTATTGTAGCCTAGTTTGTAACAGTGTTGCCTTGTAGCCCAGCTTGTGGCGTTATAACCGTGTAGCCCAGCTTGTAGCGTTATAACCTTATAGCCCAGTTTGTAGCGTTATAACCTTGTAGCCCGGCTTGTAGCGTTATAACCTTGTATCCCACCTTGTAGTATTGTAGCCTAGTTTGTAACATCGTTACCTGGTAGCTTATAATGTTATAACCTTGTAGCATGGCTTGTAACGTCATAACCTTGTAGCCTAGTTTGTAACGGTGTAGTCTTCTAGCATAGCTTGTATGAGGTGAGGGAATGTTTTTTTCCGATCCCCGCGATTGGCATGCAGGAATTCTTGGAGATTCGCGATTAGTTGTTAGCAATTTTTGAGGATCGTTATCCGTACAATTCCTGGTTCAACGCGAAGACCCTTTCTCTAATTACCGCGATCCGTTATATCAGTCTCTGAATTTCTCGATATTCGCGATATCACTTTTGCGCCCGGTCTTCACCAATCCTCATCTGGGAGAATCGATATTGTTCTCCCTAATTCTTGGGGATTCGCGATTCATAGGGGGTATTCTCCCCTTGTAGCGTTGTAGCCTTTTAGTCTAGCGTGTAGCCTTGTAGCCTCTTAGCCTTTTAGTCTGGCGTGTAGCTTTGTAGCCTCGTAGCCTTTTAGTCTAGCGTGTAGCCTTGTAGCCTCGTAGCCCTGTAGCCTCATAGCCTTGCAGTCTAGTTTGTAGCGTAGTAGCGTTGTAGCCTATCTTGTAGCATTGAAGTCTACTTTGTAGCCTACCTTGCTATCCATCGACCACGGTGGCTTCCCCAGACAGGGCGGGGTATAAACCCGCAACCTATCGGTCTGCAGTCCAGCGCGCCACCACTCGACCACGGCGACTCCCTACAAATAACGTAAAAAGTCCTCGTAGAAAGGTTTGGCTTAAAAACATTACTTTGTCTTTAAAAAAACACTTTTGGTGTCTTTCATCAAAACTTATTCCTTGAAGGGTGTCGCAAAGAAAGCAATCGCGGCCAAGCTTCAATTACGAGCACTCACATACAGGCTGTCAACACACTTATGGAAGGCTTTCGTCAAAACGTATTAATGGAAAGGTTTTCATCAGGCAACGCTCGTGAAACGCTTTCTTTAAAAGGTATGAACGAAAAGGCTTAGCACTCGCGGAAAGCTTGAATTAATAGCACTCGCGGAAAGCTTGAATTAATAGCACTCGCGAAAAGCTTGAATTAGTAGCACTCGTGGAAAACCTTGAATCAATTGCTTGAGTAGAGAAGCTTGAATCAATTGCTTGTGTGGAAAAGCTTGAATCAATAGCACTCATGGACAAGCTTGAATCAATAGCACTCGTGGAAAACCTTTAATCAATAGCACTTGTCGAAAAGCTGGACTCAATAGCAATCATGCAAAAGCTGGACTCAATAGCACTCGTGGAAAAGCTTGAATCAATAATACTCGTGAAAAAGCTTGAATGAGTAACAATCATGGAACAGCTTGAATTGATAGCACTCATGGAAAGCTTTATGCCAATAGCTCGCCGGCCGTCTAAAGCTCGAATCTATAGCCCTCATGGAAAAGCTTGAGTCAATATCATTCATAAGAAAGCTTGAAGCAATAGAACTATTGTACACGGTTATTTAAATTAAAAAAACACCCATGGCTTCGCTTTTGTCAAAAAGTATTCAGGAAAACTTGCCCCAGACAGCGTTCATGTGTGCTGGTCGTGTCACGTGGAATGTGTGCTGCAGACGGGAGCCGAGACGGACAGACGGTGTCGATGTACGAGCCGAGACGTGGGGTCCGTCATCTGGGGAGTGGATAAGATGTTTTAACGGCTGCAGCCAGCACCACCTCAGGGGCGCGAGGCAAGACGAGGCAAGTCGCAGCGCCCCCTACTTCCTGCTTTAACCAATCTGGTCAATTACTCCATCAAGGTGACCGGCGCGTAATAGCGATGAAGGGACGATATCTCGGTAAATCTTTGCCAGTCTGAGATTTCCTCTCCAGCGCTTATTCAGACCTTATCGCAGAAGCACCCACCTCTTCCTGCACCACTCTCCCCATGCTAACCTCTCCCATAGCGTTCCTAGCCCTTTTCCCTCCGCCTCCATCTCTAGCTGCCTCTCCTCTACCCCCACCTCCTATCCACTCTCCAGGCCCGGCCTCAGCCTCAACGATGTAAACTGCTCAGATTCACTGTTTGCAGGTGTGGTTGATTTGATTCCGGCGATGAATCCCGCGCGATTCCGAATGCCTATGACACCACACCACTCCACTCCACACCACACCACACCCCTACCCCCACCTCGTTATCAACCCCTCACTCCTCACCCCTCACCCGCTACACCTCCATGCACTCCTCCCGCTCGTTCCAACACTTCCTCCCTGCACACCCCTCCCACTCTCACTCCCTCCTCCCCCAATCATTCTAAAGATCTTGCTACGTACGTTACTGAGAAAAATCCAGATGAGAGAATATGGGAGTGGGGCGGGGGGAGTGACCAGTGACCTAGTGGGTAACATATCTTTCCATTATCGCATCTACTCTGCTGCTTGGCCAAGTTATCGGTGCGTTGTTGGAGCCTCGCCTGTGTAATGTCTATGAAGGTAACGATCCCTGCTCGGTTGACCTCGGTTATAAGAGAACCAAACTAATGACCATAAACTACAAACTATTAAAAGCCGCCAACTTAAGATTTTCTTTTGCCACTTTCCCATTTCGTTCTGTAAACTAGGGTTGGTTGAACGTGCCGCGCATAGCAATTTTTACACCATTAGTCTCGAAGCTATGCGAACTACGGGTATATAATTGTGGGCTACGAGCCTTGCATAACAGCAGGTACGGTGTCGTTGGTAATTCCATGCCAGCTGTTATAACAGTAACGATCACTAACGGCGAAATTAGACCTCTTATTTTAAGTTATAAAAGCCCCGTTACTGCTGATTTCAAGGACACGTACGGCCCTTTGTACTTCGGTGAGTCGATGAAAAATGAACTAATTTATTAAATAGCCGTTATTTTTGAAAAGTTGCCCCTTTAAGAAAAAATGTCTATTCCTCACTACGAAAAGCTATCGTATTTATCGATAAGACATAAATACGATGAAAACGTACCACCTTAATCATGGATAATACGCCTTTAATACAATGAAAACGCACCACCTTTGCAGATAATACGACTTTCATACTATGAAAACGCATCGCCTTTACAGAGACTATCCGGCCGTTTGATAGATGGTTATCTTGCCAAGTTTACACCGTTCCTTGCATTCCTCCGACATAGTTACACCAATCAGCCCTAACAAGTCCAAGAAAACACTGTCATGACGCACCCCTCTGGATATTGGATCATAACGACCCATCACACACACCAGGGCAGGAAAGATTTGTTGCGAGTGTACACATTGTTACGTCTTCATAACGGCAAATAGTGTTAGAAATCCATTAGCAACCGTTCTTTAATCTATGCCAACCCATCATTGTATATTCAACCTAACCAGAGATCGTGTTACATAATCTCTGACCTAACTGCCCTGCGCGCCACGTCAAGAGACAACTGTTGCTTTAGTGACATTGTGTGAAACCAGACGACGTCATGCAAAAGACAATTCTGTTTATGAAGAAAACGGCCCTCCTGGCTGTGCGTTTAGTGTTGCTATTTATAGACGCTAGGAACACAGTAGCTGTGTTACCAATGTAACGGGGTGAAATATCCGTTCCACCACCATCAACCTGTATTTGATATATCAGTCAACTACTTCTTACCTTTGTATTTAGTTTATCCTGCCAGTATCTATCCGTTTATTATTCTCTTTTTTGTCTTAAAATCTAAAATCTTTGTCTTAAACATTTTGTTTTTGTCTGTCGCCATGGGCTTTTTTGTTTTATACACGAGAGTATTAGTTAGAATTAGGTCAGAGCAGGGTATTTCGGCAGTCCGTTTCCTCCGAAATATAAGCCGGTGCGCGCGGGTGTCTCGGCCCTCTCTCAACTCAGTCCTCACAGAACCGGGTGTGGCCGCCACAAACTCCTCAGTTAGCTAGAACTTTCTCCTCGCGTGACATAGAAAGACACGTAGAGAGGTACGTGTTACACCTAATTACCATTCTAGGCTGTTGTTTAAGTGGTTCATTTTATGTGTGACTCATAGCATTAATTAACATAGCAGTTGTGTCTACGCTACCTTGTAAACTACGAGGGTTTTCGCAAGGTATTCTTTACTTTTAATGTAACCACGTGTTGTTCGTCTCGTTTTCCTTTTATGGACCGCTAATAAAACCATCGCTGCCAGCCAGCACATCAGAGTACGTTGCTGTTGTTTGCATACCCTAGGCTCCGTTACATTTACCAACATAGTAATCTGTTTTAATATTTGGTTATTATCATTCATAATCCCTCAATTTTATTTGCAATAAAACTAGTTGGTTGGTATTTATTTACAGTAAAATATTCACGCTCATGCATCTAGAACTGACTTGGAGACAATTGTTGACATGTCACAATGGGATCACAATGCACTGCACTAACCTAATTTTGTGGCCTTACGTCATTAGAGCGAAAAGAGCAAAAACTCACGCATTTCCCTATCTATAAGTATTTGCAAAATTATACAAATCATATACCAATAAGATATGTAGACCAAAGTCAAATATGCATGGAGTTTAGTATTTTAGCAAATTGAACAATTATGTCGCACTTCTACTTTCCATTGTTTGGCTTAACTCATTGGCCATGTATTTGCGTGATGATTTTATTTAGCTCAAAGTTCTTGTGTTGTACTAATCAAAGTGTTGTACCGATTATATTTGAAGCTACAAATTGGCCCGGGAGAGGGGGTACTTAAAACATTGGTAGGTTTGCGGGTGGGGGTGGTGGGTCCGCAGTAAAGCCCCTCTCATTTTCATCACCAAAATCCGCTCGGCCGGGCCGTTTTACCGCCAAAATCCGCTCGGAGGGGGTATTTTATCGCGGCAATCCGCTCTATGAACGCACATTTTCAGAGCCTCGTCCCCCCTCTTCTTCGCAAGTTTTAAAATGTCCACTCTATAGGGGTATCTTTTTCATCACAAATATCCACAATGTATAATGACAACAAACACAGGAATAAATTAATTCACCTGATTTTATTCAACCGGAAATTGTTTTAGGTAATTAGATAACCCCGAATTTAGGAAAGGCGACCGTATATGCTATTGAAACACTGGGCTTTTGACATTTCGGGTCTCACATAAAATGGTGACACTGTTGTCAGTTTATAGACACCAAATCGCATACGGACGTCCAGCATGGAAGGACCGCAAGATATCAAGCAACAATTAACGATATATGGCTTAAATATACTCCGTGATTGTAAAACATGTATGGGGAAGTTAAAGAAAGAAGCAAGGAGGCATGTCAACACTAACCAGGAGATCCACATGCCGTCATGTCCTTTCGAATACACAATAACTAATGGTTATCACACGGTTCAACATCGTACACCAAGACGGATGTCTTGCTAGTAGGCAATGATAAATAATTTAAACGAGTTGAATGTTATACCGATTTAGGATTACGAGGATTGCCCTGCATAGTTCACCATGAACAGAGGGACACACCGTGGCCCGATATATTACAGATTCATCACCATACTGTTTTTTTGATGTGCCAATGTTCCGTCAACACAGCTATGGAAAGCGGAGTAATAAAAATAAACATACAGTTGATGTTGATGTTCCATCTTCTATGTGACGGCACAAGAAGTCACCGGGTACCGTGGATAAGTGGTGTGCTGATAGGCACAATAATAAACTGATGACCAAAGATAAATGTTAAGCAGCATTCAAGACAATGACATTAATTGTAATTCCCAAACCATATGAAGCATTTCACGTATCTAGCATGGCAATAATAAAACATTAATGCCACAATTGGTAGCGCGAATTGACAGTGCAGTTAATAACATCATAATACAATATAATTATTTGAACGATTAGTGATTATTGCCCCGCTCCTAAATATATTTCCTTCAGCCAAAGCTACTCGGCCATACACTCTGGCACAGCACATGGGGCACAACTACAAGACATGTATAGCTGTGTCTAGATATGCATTTAGACACTCATCACCGCAGAAAATATTCGTACCTTAGCTCACAACCCTACACACTTACACAGGGAGGCCTGTACCAGGGCTATGGCGAATGTGTAAACACATATGCCCAACCCCCCAACAGGGGCTACAATCTTACCAGTGGTTGCGCCCCCTAATAACGCTACCCTGGGGAGGGGGTTGGGGATGTCATCCAATGAGAGGTGGCGAGCAGTGGTGGGCATCTGTGTGCGACTGGCCATGGCGATTGTCATCTTTCTTCTCAAGCTATACTTGACAATCTCATATATATATTTGGCGCAAGTGCCCCCAGGCAAGCCTACTTGCCTGGGGGCACTTGTGCCAAATATATATAGGCCTAGATCTGTATGTCTTTGAGTTGATCTGAGAATAAAAGTCAATTATGAGGACAATTCGTCTTCAACTTAAAATTTAAAATTAATTTGTGTGAGAGCCCAGACGGCTGCCTGCCTCCTCCCCACCCAGATGCATGCAGTGTTTGAGAGAGGGTAAAGGCCGCTGACACCACTCTGGCCATGCGTCTGTGCAGGCTAACAGTGCAGACAGTGTTATCGCTCCGGGGAGTTCCCCGTACAGACGCCCTCCCCGTAGCGACGGGTAAGATCGTAGACCCTTATCCTACTCCCCGGTTGTGGCTGTGAAATTTATGCCTTGCATTCTGGGTCTGTGAACCGGGCGATAATACCAGAAGTTATTCTTTCATAACTATTTTAGGCTTGCAAACTTTACAAAAACAGTACCTACTATTGGTACATTTATGCATCGTTCAATAACAATGTCTCTTCACAGGTCTGCATCTGTGTAATCATCTTCAGCATATTGCATGCACATAAAATATAACAAATACAAATTACCCACTCTGCCAGCGGAACGCCCTCTGCCGGGAGATCGAAAGTTACCAAGACGATCTTCCGCCCGAGGGCGCTCGCACCATTGCTGGCAATCTCGTTCGCAAGGTGGCGCCTACACAAATTCACTCTATGACCATACTGGGGTGTGTAACAATGAAAGGTTGGTGGTTTTAGGCCGCGATTGTGCACATGAAACCTATATTGAGCCGGGACTGAAATGGGATTGGATGAATCTGCCCCCAGATGCATGTGCCATGCAGGATTTGAATGTACCACCTGGGTTGAGTCCCGCATTATAATATTCAATTCTGGACGACGATTCTTCTAAAATACGTGGGGATAACCTGTAGATATCGTTGAATAATAATTATCCATTATTTATCAATATTTTACACTATTTAGAGTGTGCTGTTATTGTTGGATTAAGGACTGAACGTCCAACTGTGCTAATCTTGCTGGAGTCTGCTACAGCGCCACCAAGTGTCTTTGTCATATGCTAATGAGCAGTCTCATGTTGGTCACTTGTCTCCTGGTCACCAACGTGTAAAGAACAACTCTTAGAGAACTAATAAACGACACGAGCTGTACTTCGTCTCCGTCTCCGTAACACAACATGGTGGCAGCGGTGGTGCCGTTGTAGACAGCGGCACAGCTACTTCTTTGAACACGTTATCAAGGGAATTATTGTCGACTAAATGACAACAACTTGACAGGAGAAAGTGGGCCGGTGTACACGGGAAAAGAAGCACGTGCAGCGCAGCGCAGCAGAGCAAGTGTTGTTCACTCAGCTAAGTACTGTTAACCCTTTACTGCCTGCTCATGGCGTCGTTTCAAGTGCCACCGCCAGAACCGCTTGACTTTTCTGCACCGAACTCGTGGACCCGATGGATAAGGCGGTTTGACAGGTTTAGAGCAGCGTCTGGGCTGGACTCTAAGACAGAAGAACACCAGGTAAATACTCTCATTTATTGTATGGGGGAGAAGGCAGAAGAAATTGTCTCATCATTTACGTTTGTCAGGACACTAGCTGTAGGCGACCAGGCTGCCAGAGATGAGTCTCTGGAGTATGATGCTGTCAAACAGAAGTTTGAGGACTACTTTATAGTGAGGCACAATACTATTTATGAACGTGCTAAATTCAACGGCAGGGTGCAAGGCCCCACAGAGGCAGTGGATGCATTTATCACAGATTTGCATACATTAGCAGAGCATTGTGAATATGGCAACTTAAAAGAAGAACTCATAAGAGACCGCATTGTTGTCGGGATCAGGGATAGACAACTCTCGGAGAGAATGCAAATGAATAAAAATCTGACTTTGAAGTTGGCCACTGATATTGCTCGCCAGTCAGCTCAGGTCAAGACTCAGTTAAAAAAACTTTCTGGGGCTGTGACTGGTGAAACATTTGCTGTCCACTCAAGGGGATTTCAAAACAAGAAGAAAACACCCACCCAGCACAAGTATGACAAAAATAAATGTCAATGGTGTGGTAAAGCAACTCACAGTCGTTCAGTGTGTCCAGCTCGCAACGCTGAATGTCATCAATGCAAGTTCAAGGGCCACTTTGCAAAAGTATGTCGAAAAAAACATTCTGTTAACGAAGTGTTTGACTCTCAGCCAGAGGTTTTCCTGGGAGGCGTCAACTCAACCAGTCCGAATTCGCCATGGATGGTACCCGTCACTCTCCTCGACAGGGATGTCACATTCAGAGTTGACACGGGAGCAGATGTATCAGTCATGTCAAAGGCTGAGTTTGATCACAATTTTCCTGCGACTCAGCTACAAACTTCATCCAAGGTGATTCGGAGTGCTGATCACCAGCAAATCTCAGTCCTTGGCTGTTTCCAGGCAGAGATGAAGTTCAAGGACAAACATTGTGCGGAGACTATTTATGTATTTGAAAAGGCTTCAAATCTACTCAGTTGCAAAGCTTCGCGTGATCTTGGTATTGTCTCTTTTGTTGCATCTGTGGAAGAACAGTATCCTAGACTGTTCAGTGGACTTGGGAAGCTGGAGTCCCCATATGAGATTCGGATAAAGGATGATGCACGTCCTTATGCTGTATCTGCTCCACGTCGTGTACCACTTCCCCTCCTTCCCAAAGTCAAGGAGGAGCTCAGCCGACTGCAGGACCTCGGGGTGATCTCACCAGTCGAGGAACCGACTGACTGGTGTGCGCCGATTGTGGTGGTTCCTAAGTCGTCTGGAGAAGTGAGGATTTGCGTTGATCTAACAAAACTCAACGTCGTAGTGCAGCGTGAAAGGCACATGTTGCCAACTGTAGACTATGTGTTAGGTCAACTGGCAGGTGCAAAAGTATTTTCCAAGCTGGACGCCAACTCTGGATTTCACCAGATACCTTTGGTGGACAAGTCTCGAGAGCTCACAACGTTTATAACCCCATTTGGAAGGTTTTGTTACAACAGGCTCCCGTTTGGGATTAGTAGCGCTCCTGAGCACTTTACTAAGCGCATTGTGAACATTTTGGATGGCTCTCAAGGTTCAGTATCACAGATGGATGACGTCATTGTGTTTGGTCGAGATCAAGAGGAACACGATCTGAACCTACACAGGACACTGGTTCGTCTGGACAAAGCAGGGGTGACCCTCAACAAGAATAAATGTGTATTCAGTCAGACCTCTATCAAGTGTTTTGGACAAATTGTCTCGTCAGAGGGGGTCACGCCCGATCCAGAGAAAGTAACTGCTGTACAAGGATTGCCTGTTCCTGAAAACGTAACCGAGCTGCGAAGATTTCTGGGAATGGTAAACCAGCTGGGAAAGTTCACGGCAGAGTTGTCTGAGCTCACCAAACCTATGCGTGAGCTGCTCAGTACCAAGACATCTTGGCAGTGGGGTGAAGCCCAGGACGAAGCCTTCACGAAAGTCAAGACCTTGCTCACACAGAGTCCGTGTTTGGCTTTGTATGACCCTACTCGCGAGACCAAGGTCTCCGGAGATGCCTCTCAGTACGGCATTGGCGCTGTGTTGGTGCAACGGCACGGCGAGGAGTGGCGCCCGGTGGCGTATGCGTCACGTTCTCTGTCTCCCACCGAGCAGCGGTATGCCCAGATTGATAAGGAGGCCCTAGCCATCGTCTGGGAGTGTGAGAAATTCAAGGAATATCTCCTTGGACTCAAGTTCATCATTGAAACAGATCACAAACCACTCGTCCCGCTCTTCGGTATGAAGGACATGGATCAGCTACCGCCACGGATACAGAGATTCCGGATGCGGCTCATGCGGTATAGTTACGACATCGTCCATGTGCCAGGAAAGGATCTATACACCGCTGATACATTGTCACGCGCACCAGTCTGTAGGCCAGTGGAAAGTGATGCAGATTTGGAAAATGAATCAGCAGCGTTTGTCCGGATGATAACAGAGGGTCTGCCCGCAACGGACCGGCGTCTGGATGAGATCCGGACTCATCAGCAGGAGGACGACGTCTGTCGGGAGCTGATGCAATACGTGCAGGAAGGCTGGCCAGACAAGTCGTGCCTTAAGGGACTTTCGAAACCGTATTGGCCATACAAAGATGAGCTCAATCTAGCAGATGACTTGCTACTGTGTGGCAGTCGCCTCGTCATTCCACCGAGTTTGAGGCCTGACATCTTAGACAGGCTTCATCAAGGTCACCAAGGGATTGTCAAATGTCGGGAGTTAGCCAAGCGATCGGTGTGGTGGCCCGGAGTTAGTCGCGACGTGGCTCTACTAGTACAGAATTGCAGGGAGTGTTGTAAGAGTGCAACTAATGTCGTGGAACCCCTCCTACCGTCTGTACTTCCTGACCGACCATGGCAAAAGGTTGCCACGGACCTCTTTGAGCATAAGAAAACTAACTATGTCCTCGTGGTCGACTTTTACTCACGATTTATCGAAGTCGCCAAACTGGAAAAGACAACTTCCAGTGTTGTAATCAATCATTTGAAATCAGTGTTTGCACGCCACGGGATACCCGAGACTGTCATCTCCGATAACGGTCCACAGTACTCTGCCCAGGAGTTTTTGGCATTCAGCAGGGACTACGGGTTTGCTCACGTAACCAGCAGTCCAAGACATCCTTCTGGGAACGGAGAGGCGGAACGCGCCGTGCAAACGGTTAAGCGCCTAATCTCTACGACAGGTGATCCATATATCGCCATGCTCAATTACAGGAACGCCCCTCTGTCCAACGGTTACAGTCCGGCAGAGTTGTGTATGGCCAGATCACTGCGTACGAGAGTGCCGGTTGTCGCGAAGAGACTACTCGTCCAGCCGCCGGATGCAGGCCGGATTCGAGGGGTCGAGTCAGCATACCGGGATAAAATGAAGCAAGACTTCGACAGACACAACTGAGCACGGGTTCAGAGACAACTTCTACCAGGTGATGAAGTGTGGGTGCCCGACCGCCAGGAGTCTGGTGAAGTTTCACAAGGTTGCCATCCTCGTGCGTATACCTTAACAACTCCATCATCAGGGGTCCTGACGAGGAATAGGGTGCAAATGAAGAAGTTGAGCCCTGTGCCGTCTTATATGGCACCGGAGCCTGAACCATTACCATCGTCGTCGTCGCCGATTCCTGCAGCGCCGCCAACATCTCCGACCTTACCGCGGTGCAGAATAGCTAGCCAATCACAGGTCACACCACCCTCATCCGGCATGACCACCAGAAGCGGCCGCCTCGTGAAGCCGCCAGCCCGATATAAGGACTGTGTGTGATTTATTGTCTGTGTTATTAAATGTCTGTAAAATAAGCTCCATAAGAGTCAAGAAAGGGAGATGTTGGATTAAGGACTGAACGTCCAACTGTGCTAATCTTGCTGGAGTCTGCTACAGCGCCACCAAGTGTCTTTGTCATATGCTAATGAGCAGTCTCATGTTGGTCACTTGTCTCCTGGTCACCAACGTGTAAAGAACAACTCTTAGAGAACTAATAAACGACACGAACTGTACTTCGTCTCCGTCTCCGTAACACAACAGTTATTTCCAAATTAGGGTTAATTATTTAGTGGATATGCCCGCAACAAATTGTTCGCGGCGGTCGATCGTGCTCCACAACTCGACCCTGTTGACACGTGGCTCAGCCTGCTCAGCAACTGAGCGGCCGGCGACTAGAGGAGTGTGTCCGTGGTCCGCGGATCTTGGCGTTCAGATCGTAACACGTGGATTATTTCCAGCGATAAAGTTTATTTTCTAAGTTAAAAAATGGTTACTGGTCTACACCACTCTCTTATTGCTAGACTGCCGTTCTCCTCTTTCCCTTCTGGATCACCCCGGGCAGCCCCGGGCCGAGCGACAGTGCCACCCGATCTCTGGCTCAATCGAGCCATCCAATCAGGAGACAGGGGGCGGGGCTTAATGACTGGTGGCGAGAGGACCAGCCGCCGCCACCGCGTCCTGCACATGTCACGCCCGGATACTACACATCCCGGCACCACGCTAGAGCCCACGAAATTGCATCACAGTGTGTTATGATTCCAGCAGTGGGGGGGTGCGCAACCTTAGACTGAGACGGTTTAGGGGGGATGGGGCTCGCCCCTCACCCCCCTCTGAATCAGCGAGGTGTTAAATCAGACGAGGGAGATCTGGATGCTTAGAATCGCAAGTCCCGAAGAATTAGCTCGGGAGACTGAGTAGATTAATATTGAGATCGAATCTAGAATTTAGATAATGAAACTTGGGTCCAACTGATAAAAGTTACTAAGACAACAGGTGGGGGGGGGCGTATATTCTATCGCGAATATCGAGTAACACAGAAACCACTTTACAGTAGCGAATCGCGGTAAGCAGGAATAAGGTCTTTGCCTTGAACCAAAAATTCCCAAAAGAGAGTTAGGATCATGCTTAAAGAATTAACCTTTTGCATAAATAAATACTGAAATAATTAAACATTGATTGAATTTGTCAAACTTATATTGTATTCATCGAATGGTAGCATATGGCTTATTATGATCAAATATAGTTAATACAATTATGTAGAAATCTTTAATATTTACTTTCCAAAAAGTATAACATTTGAACAATTAACGAACCAATGAGACTTGTTTCGAATCGCTATTTATTCTGCACACACGTGTACTGTATATACTCTTTCACTGCAATTCCTGAAATTGCAAGTTCTCGGGGAAGATTAACCTTTGAAACCTTGAAGTCGGTCTCTGATCACCACTGCACCGAGAAGTCGAACCCCGAGGCCGGCATGAGATCACACGCATCAGCGAACGTGTTATACGTCCCGCCGATATAAGCGAAGCCTTGACCTCCATCAAGGTCAGTTCCCCGGATGTATAAGTCCTGGTTATCGCTTATCATGGTGTGGATGTGACCGGTGAAGAGCTGGACGTAATCCGCAACCTGCGCTTGTTGGGAACCCACCTCGATTGTCAGTAACGCGCCCTGCGGATATTGACCTTCCCTGAAGGACACGGTGACCTTGTCCGGGTATATGACCTGATCAAAGACGTTACTACCTTCGGCGACAGTGAGACGAACGCTGACGGGTGTGCAGGGCAGGGCGTCTCTCCCGCCGACCGCCGTGAAATCTTCCCACACATAATAGCCATCCTTAGGGTTGCCCTGGTGCGATATGGACACCTCCCGTGGAATCTCACCCTTGTTTCCCCTGATCACGCTATCCACGACCGTGCTCGACGGGGCGGTGTCCAGGTAAATCAAATTTGGTTTGTAGAGCTGTGGCCGGGCCAGCCAGTGGTCCACCATGTCGTTGGTGCCTCTGTAGTGGACTGAGCTACCACTGCTGTAGTTGGTGGACGGTCTGGCCCACATCCCGGCGGTGTTTGTACCGTTACCAGCCATCGTGACGAGATCCATGTACAGCCCTTCGAAGCTCATTTCCTCCGGGTTGATATCGGTTATCCCTGGGGCGATTTCCTCCGTGATATTTCTGATAGTCTCGTTGTCGCCGTAGACGAGAATTAAACTGGCCACGACGGTCTTCTCATCTGGGGTATTGCAACCACTGAGGTCAGTGATTTGATCGGCGTAGTTTTGCGCGAAATCCATCAGCTTTCCGGATCTTTCATTGAATAGTCCTTCGGGATTGGTCTCTCCGGACCATGCGTTATATATCACATCGGGCCAATATCGGTCATCCTTGGGTTGGATGTAGCCATCGCGCATGACCACCATGATGTTTCCCGCAGCCAGAAGCTCGTTCATCGTTGGATTATCGCTCAGACCTTGTTTGGGCGCCATGTTGGATCCCAGATAATTCAGAATTATATCGGACAACTCGTCCTTCCTGTCGTTTGGTATTGGCTTTGTCGGGTCGATTGCGTTCCCGGGAGCGGCAAAATGACCGAAATCCAGGATAAGGAATTCGTCCGGATGGGCTATGGCAAAGTCTCTGATAAAAGCCAAACCCTCTTCTATCTCATCGGCTGCGACCCCATGCCACCAGCGAAAAGTCCCATCGACCTCACCAAGGTCGGCTACTCGAAGGTCATAGCCCCTGAATCCGGTCTCCAGCATAACGTCGAAGCGATCTGGCTGAGTCCTGGACCAGTTAGCCACGGTGGCGGGGCTGACCCTCTCGCCAAGCTTAAACAGGAAATTCTTGTCCACGAGGTAGCTGTTTTCATCGCAGCCGGCCGTTCCCGCGTCATGGATGGCTGGGAGGAAAATATCCCCGATTCTCCTATCCCCAATAATTGGTCTGATAAGGGTCATCCAGTTGGCCTTGTCGTCCACAGCGCGGAAATCGCATCCCATGGAGTCGCTCTGGGAGTACAACTCCTTGATTTGCGCCATTCCGTGGTTAGTAGATTCATAATATTGTCCGGAAGGAACGTCCAGGAAGAAATCCCCGGGTTCGCAGATCATGTCTGCGCCGAGTATTTTCGGCAGAATGTAAGACCCTTTCTTTAGTGCAGACCATAATTCATTTTCGTCTCCATCGTTTGGAAGATGTTTCATTGCGTTGCCATTAAGGTCAAGGTCGAAGGATGCTAGGGACCGGAAGTGACGTCCGTTGATGAGGAAGATGTCGCCTGGAGCTGCGCTGGGACTCAGTTCCGGGATCTTGGGGTGTTGTGCCGTGCCATACTGAGGCGTCCACGGGATTCCTGTAAGAAAACTCGTTATTTAAGCAACGGCCGGAGCAAACATACATTAAAGTTGCATGTGGAGTTGTTTCGCTGTTTTTGAATGCCAAATTTGCGTATAAGAACACAAACCTAAGGCCTTAAGGTTCATAACAGACAATAAACACCTACCATATCGCTCACCAATTATCTGCCAATGAGCAAAACATTTCAAATTCATGAATTGTCCGCCACAAACATGAAAACTTGTGCTGATTTGAAACCTCATAAACGTGTGTACACAAGTCGTTTACCGGTGCCACCGACAGAGGGCCCAAGCGCTAAATAATATGAGACAATAGAAGCGTCCGGAGCGCCACTTTTTCTTTGGCGGTGGCCGTTGACACTGCTTGTGGTCAAAGGTAACATTTCCTGTTAATGTTTATTTTGGTACAGCCGTTGCAACGGTCAGCTCCATATGTAACTTTAACATTAGACATGAAATAATTATGATAATGATAACAATAACATACCTCTGGAATATATTAAATGCGCAGTTTTTGTGAAGAATAGCCTGCCCCGCAAAGACATTCTCCCATATACTCACTAGATACACAGATATATGCCAACCAGCGTGATTTTTTACCCTTCGTAGTTAGAATGTGAACCCATTTTAACCCATTAAAGCGGTGCACAATCATTGTGGTTACTTTACGGTATTATTTGTGTGACATCTCAGTATGATATTAAATCCTGTTACACAGGGTCAAAGGTGTCATTTTGGCGACACGTGACGTTGACGTAGGTTTCGCTTCAATTGCTGATCATGGCGATGGAGACTTTATCAAAATAATCTGATTTGTATTTTTGAAACAGGAGGTAACCGCCAGTACGTTTTTAAGGTGTTGAATTTAGAATATCTGGAATAACATTTTAGGCTGCGATGTTTTATAACAAAGTTTGTACCAAACAAATTGGTATAACTGCTGGTCTCGTGTTTTCATACAGCGCACCAGCTCTTCCAACGGAAAGTACCTTTTACGTCACGAAACGTCAACTAATCGCCTCTGACTTAGTTATTTTTTAACGCGTCATATAGCATGACGGCATAATGTTAGGACCCTGTCTGCATGTCCGTCAGAACCAAAGATCGACATCCTACGGTTAATCATTTCCGCATCTCCACGCGTAAAACAAAAAAAGAGTTCGTTTCAAATGGCAGATGTAATACGTGCTCAACTCTTTCATACCTTTGTTAACATATTCTATATTCTATAAATTTGACGTCCCTCATAAAAGACAAGAAAATGCCTCATAAAACTGGAAAGAAAATGTATTCCTTGAATCGTAATGCATTGTTCTTCAGATCTTGTTCTTTTCGCGATTAGACGACGCTATCCGCGCCGCTGACTGGACGATCCGTCTTAATGTATTAATGACGTCATACAGAATACCAGGGTTTTCCCAGTAGCTCAGTGGGCTAGAGCGCTCGCATTGAGAGCTCTGGCCACCTGAGAGCCTAACGGCACGTGGATCGGTGGTTCGAGCCCCGCTGTGGCCATGTCTGTGTGGCCGCAGGATAAAGATCCCATGTCCTTCTTAGCAAATAGTAGGAGGTTACCCCCGGGGACATGGTTCAACCCTCCCTTCCTTCTCCCATTGACGCCATATGATCAAAAGTGGTTAAAGCGTCCTGAATATACAACCAACCAACCATAAAATGATCGTAAAGAAAACCAACATACCTTCAATTGAGTGAAGAATCGTCAAAATGGCGAAGAAGCCAAACGCCGCGAGGACCCGCATTCTGCAGTTCGATGTGACTTCAATGCCAGCAATCGTCAGCTTGCTCGGCCCTTGTAGTGTATCGGGTCAACACGTGTTCGGTGCCTTAATATGGAAAGCCGATGCGGACATAAAAGGATGAGCCGTCCATCATGCGTGATGAGTAATTGTGTTACATACATTCAATATATGACGAGTTTTGTTACAATATATTCAATATATGACGACTGGTTCGACATTCACGGCAAGGAACAATTAAAGCAATTTATAGATAAGAAAATATAGAAAAGGAGGTTATGACATCATAGACCAGGAATTCCCAGTTGAACCGTGTTGAAATTTGCCGCCACTTCCATAAATCTTGTGAAACCAACACATGCTTGATTCAACCCGTTTTTATTCAAACGTTGATACCGTACTTCGTTTTCGGGTCGCTCGACCCTCGATTTGGAGCCGCCTTCAAGGTACGTACAGCCTTTTAAGTCTGCGACGCGACCTGATGACAGAGCAAGTGCACTTCTAGTGCACTTCTAGTTTGCATTAAATGACACGTTTGCGGTGAATGAAGATTTGGCCTGCGCAATATTTCATTGGTTTCATTGGTCGAAGTTTTTTTTCGGCGGTTTTCTTGGCGATGTCCATGTATTCTCGACGTGTATGTGGAAGAACGTGTCGTGTTAATATGTCATGAAACCAAGCCCCATTATGTAGTTTGACTGACGGTTCATCCTTGCATGTCCTCCTCGGCTTGCCATAGTCTAGTGGAAGGTAAAAGTCGGGGGTAGGGGGCTCCTGTTATGTGATTTTTCTATCCATTGGCAAGATAAGAATGCGCATAAAAACAGCTCAATCAATATGATAGCAATGTACAAAATGGTTGATCCGTTGATTATGTATTTATAGCCGTACAAATGCCCTGACTTTCTCTATAATTATTAAAAGAAACTAGATGGTCTACTAAATTGTTCCGTTTTTATTACGAATGGTCCATGGTAGTTCGGATATTGTGCCCATACTGGCCACTTGGCGGTTGTGATTAGACCATTCTATGATAACGGTTGAGGTTTATAAATGAGTGAAATGTGCAGGGGTATATCTAATCGAGGTTGACCCACCCCCCCTACATATGCGCAATTACCATCTGTGTAGTTCCCATGTTATTATCATATCATGTAATATATATCAGTAAAAAAACGGGTCAAACGCATGTGTTGCGCTTGACCCAAATATATATTTACATCAGATGGTCAGGAATGTCGTATCGGTGAAGGGACGGGAGCAGGGCAACGTCGGATGGGTGGAGGGTAATGTCTGAATATATAAAGACAAAATAGGAACTCTATTATGAATCGCCGATGTTTTCGCTCAAGAGGATATTTAAAATTAGTTAACTTGTAGTTGTGTGGGGCGGGGAGGGGGGGGGCAAGGGGGGGGGCTGTTCCTAAAAAAATGTATTCTTTGGTCACGATGAATGAATTAAAAAGCAGAACTACCCTAAGTCTAGAAGTAATATTTCACATGAAGTAAGCTTAGAGGGACGTTAACATGTTTAGGGTCATATTTGGGCCACTAGCATTTGGGGCCATGCAAGACCAACCCGCCCAGGCAATGTCATCATATGGGAAAAGGCGCGATATTACATCAGTGATTGTTGTTGGTTGAGTGCATGCATTGAAGATTAGAACCTTGGACTTGAACTTTAAGTGTCAAAGAAGTGTTGCATACGCATGGCTTCAAGGCGTCTGCAACCTCTGGCCACGCTGCCTGCTTGTGTTGTTTCGAAAATTTCCCCTTCAACACTGCTTTTCCCTTCTGTACTTCTGTGACCAAAAACAGCTCTTCGTTTATTGAAAAATTCGGTTTCCGTGCTTCAGCCATGGTTGGAAAAGAAGTCGTTTATGCTGTCTTCGTTTTGTCAGATTCACGGCGTTATGGCATTATAATGCAATCAAACCATCTAACAGATGATCAAATGCATAACCAGTCTTTGATTACGATTGGGTCGACCGCGTTTTCCTTTGTGCCTCATACCAAGGAGGGTGAGGGGGGTGGGGGGGCGGGGGGCGTCACCCTAACCAATTGCTTATTATCGGATGAGTGCATTTGGCTCTTATCGAATGAGCTCTCGCAGGGCCTTGTAGTCTAGCTTGTAGCCTCGTTGCCTTGTAGTCTTGTAGTCTGGCTTGTAACGTTATATCCATGTAGCCGAGCTTCTTGTCTTGTAGCCTAGTTTGTAACATTGTTGCCTTATAGCCCAGCTTGTAGCGTTATAACCTTGTAGCCTATCTTGTAGCGTTACAAGCGTGTAGCCCAGCTGGTAGTATTGTAGCCTAGTTTGTAACATTGTTGCCTTGTAGCCCAGCTTGTAGCGTTATAACCTTGTAGCCCAGCTTGTAGCGTTATAGCCTTGTAGCCCCGCTTGTAGTATTGTAGCCTAGTTTGTAAAATTGTCGCCTTGTAGCCTAGCTTGTAACCTTACAATCTTGTAGCCTAGCTTGTAGCGTTATAATCGTGTAGCCCAGCTTGTAGTATTGTAGCCTAGTTTGTAACATTGTCGCCTTGTAGCCTAGCTTGTAACCTTATAATCTTGTAGCCTAGCTTGTAGCGTTATAATCGTGTAGCCCAGCTTGTAGTATTGTAGCCTAGTTTGTATCATCGTTGCCTTGTAGCTTGTAACGTTATAACCTTGTAGCCTGGCTTGTAACGTTACGGGGGGGGGGTGCATCCGGGACAAAAATTGCCGAAGATGACCTTACAATATGTAAAAAGTGTTTATTTTGATATGTAGTTTTCAGAATAGTAAAAGGTTTATTAGATAATAAAGTATTTGGAACCGCATTCATGGAAGCATTTTGACTAATATATCTAGACATGGAATTTTGCCATTTCCCTTTAGGAATTCATTCACTCTCGGACTACACATAACATCATGTGGCAAACATTTCCTCTAAAACACACACAGAAAGGGTTTCCAATAAAAGTCCTCGTAGAAAGGTTTGGCTTAAAAACATTACTTTGTCTTTAAAAAAACACTTTTGGTGTCTTTCTTCAAAACTTATTCCTTGAAGGGTGTTGCAAAGAAAGCAATCGCGGCCAAGCTTCAATTATAGGCACTCACATACAGGCTGTCAACACGCTTATGGAAGGCTTTCGTCAAAACGTATTAATGGAAAGGTTTTCATCAGGCAACGCTTGTGAAACGCTTTCTTTAAAAGGTATGAACGAAAAGGCTTAGCACTCACGGAAAGCTTGAATTAATAGCACTCGCGGAAAGCTTAAATTAATAGCACTCGCGGAAAGCTTGAATTAGTAGCACTCGTGGAAAACCTTGAATCAATTGCTTGAGTAGAAAAGCTTGAATCAATTGCTTGAGTGTAAAAGCTTGAATCAATAGCACTCATGGACAAGCTTGAATCAATAGCACTCGTGAAAAACCTTTAATCAATAGCACTTGTCGAAAAGCTGGACTCGATAGCAATCATGCAAAAGCTGGACTCAATAGCACTCGTGGAAAAGCTTGAATCAATAATACTCGTGAAAAAGCTTGAATGAGTAACAATCATGGAACAGCTTGAATTGATAGCACTCATGGAAAGCTTTAGGCCAATAGCTCGCCGTCAAAAGCTCGAATCTATAGCCCTCATGGAAAAGCTTGAGTCAATATCATTCATGAGAAAGCTTGAAGCAATAGAACTATTGTACACGGTTATTTAAATTAAAAAAACACCCATGGCTTCGCTTTTGTCAAAAAGTATTCAGGAAAACTTGCCCCAGACAGCGTTCATGTGTGCTGGTCGTGTCACGTGGAATGTGTGCTGCAGACGGGAGCCGAGACGGACAGACGGTGTCGATGTACGAGCCGAGACGTGGGGTCCGTCATCTGGGGAGTGGATAAGATGTTTTAACGGCTGCAGCCAGCACCACCTCAGGGGCGCGAGGCAAGACGAGGCAAGTCGCAGCGCCCCCTACTTCCTGCTTTAACCAATCTGGTCAATTACTCCATCAAGGTGACCGGCGCGTAATAGCGATGAAGGGACGATATCTCGGTAAATCTTTGCCAGTCTGAGATTTCCTCTCCAGCGCGATGGATGTTGAGGCTGTGGTGGGGGGTGGTAGCGGTGGTGGGGGTGGTGGGAGTGAGTGAGCAGCCCCCTTGTGGCTGGGCATCGGGAGGGTTTGGGGGAGGGTTTGGGGTGTGGGGCAATGAGGATTAATTATGGCCAGAACGCTGTGGGCCAAACGAGGCGTTAAGGCGTTTATGTAACAGCAATGGCCGATGGGGGAAGTGAAATACAATGGTGAGCACAATGACATAGTTCCAGTCCCAAGGAGTGGGATCCCTCTGTCTTCTCATCGTGTAACCCTTGGCGTAACGAAGCCGCGATTACTGCCAATAAAACCATAATAACCAGAATGAAATATATGAATTAAACATTCTACGATCATATCAATCGCTAAAGAATCCAGGCAATCTATAAAAACATAATGTGTTAAACCAGAATTAAAATATACGAACTAAACATGTTGATATAAGCGATTCTCGTGGATCCTCTAGATTTTATAATTTTTCTGTATGGCTAATTCTATGACAAAAACAAAAAATAAGTAACTACAACTAGGAATTCTGAGCTACCAGCTTGTACTGGTACTTATGTAGTAATTTTATATATTTTAGCACTAACATGTATATAATTTTTATATTTTGGCACTAAAATGTATAATTTTAACAAAGGAAATCAATATTATGACACTATATGTTGCACGATGCTCCATGATTACATCAGAGAACAGTACAACTTGACAAATGAAACCGCTGAAGAAGTTATTCAGACCTTATCGCAGAAGCACCCACCTCTTCCTGCACCACTCTCCCCATGCTAACCTCTCCCATAGCGTTCCTAGCCCTTTTCCCTCCGCCTCCATCTCTAGCTGCCTCTCCTCTACCCCCACCTCCTATCCACTCTCCAGGCCCGGCCTCAGCCTCAACGATGTAAACTGCTCAGATTCACGGTTTGCAGGTGTGGTTGATTTGATTCCGGCGATGAATCCCGCGCGATTCCGAATGCCTATGACACCACACCACTCCACTCCACACCACACCACACCCCTACCCCCACCTCGTTATCAACCCCTCACTCCTCACCCCTCACCCGCTACACCTCCATGCACTCCTCCCGCTCGTTCCAACACTTCCTCCCTGCGCACCCCTCCCACTCTCACTCCCTCCTCCCCAATCATTCTAAAGATCTTGCTACCTACGTTACTGAGAAAAATCCAGATGAGAGAATATGGGAGTGGGGCGGGGGGAGTGACCAGTGGCCTAGTTGGTAACATATTTTTCCATTATCGAATCTACTCTGCTGCTTGGCCAAGTTATCGGTGCGTTGTTGGAGCCTCGCCTGTGTAATGTCTATGAAGGTAACGATCCCTGCTCGGTTGACCTCGGTTATAAGAGAACCAAACTAATGACCATAAACTACAAACTATTAAAAGCCGCCAACTTAAGATTTTCTTTTGCCACTTTCCCATTTCGTTCTGTAAACTAGGGTTGGTTGAACGTGCCGCGCATAGCAATTTTTACACCATTAGTCTCGAAGCTATGCAAACTACGGGTATTTAATTGTGGGCTACGAGCCTTGCATAACAGCAGGTACGGTGTCGTTGGTAATTTCATGCCAGCTGTTAAAACACTAACGATCACTAACGGCGAAATTGGACCTCTTATTTTAAGTTATAAAAGCGCCGTTACTGCTGATTTCAAGGACACGTACGGCCCTTTGTACTTCGGTGAGTCGATGAAAAATGAACTAATTTATTAAATAGCCGTTATTTTTGAAAAGTTGCCCCTTTAAGAAAAAATCTCTATTCCTCACTACGAAAAGCTACCGTATCTATCGATAAGACATAAATACGATGAAAACGCACCACCTTAATCATGGATAATACGCCTTTAATACAATGAAAACGCACCACCTTTGCAGATAATACGCCTTTCATACTATGAAAACGCATCGCCTTTACAGAGACTATCCGGCCGTTTGAATCTGGGGCATGTTTCATTCCTTCATCCTTCATCGTCTCGGGAGGTTCCTTGGCCCAATTTAGCCTGTATGTGCACAAAAGTGGCCTAAAACACCAACATTCCATTCCATTCCATTCCGGCCGTTTGATAGACGGTTATCTTGCCAAGTTTACACCGTTCCTTGCATTCCTCCGACATAGTTACACCAATCAGCCCTAACAAGTCCAAGAAAACAGTGTCATGACGCACCCCTCTGGATATTGGATCATAACGACCCATCACACACACCAGGGCAGGAAAGACTTGTTGCGAGTGTACACATTGTTACGTCTTCATAATGGCAAATAGTGTTAGAAATCCATTAGCAACCGTACTTTAATCTATGCCAACCCATCATTGTATATTCAACCTAACCAGAGATCGTGTTACATAATCTCTGACCTAACTGCCCTGCGCGCCACGTCAAGAGACAACTGTTGCTTTAGTGACATTGTGTGAAACCAGACGACGTCATGCAAAAGACAATTCTGTTTATGAAGAAAACGGCCCTCCTGGCTGTGCGTTTAGTGTTGCTATTTATAGACGCTAGGAACACAGTAGCTGTGTTACCAATGTAACGGGGTGAAATATCCGTTCCACCACCATCAACCTGTATTTGATATATCAGTCAACTACTTCTTACCTTTGTATTTAGTTTATCCTGCCAGTATCTATCCGTTTATTATTCTCTTTTTTGTCTTAAAATCTAAAATCTTTGTCTTAAACATTTTGTTTTTGTCTGTCGCCATGGGCTTTCTTGTTTTGTACACGGGAGTATTAGTTAGAATTAGGTCAGGGCAGGGTATTTCGGCAGTCCGTTTCCTCTGAAATATAAGCCGGTGCGCGCGGGTGTCTCGGCCCTCTCTCAACTCAGTCCTCACAGAACCGGGTGTGGCCGCCAGCAACTCCTCAGTTAGCTAGAACCTTCTCCTCGTGTGACAAAGAAGGACACGTAGAGAGGTACGTGTTACACCTAATTACCATTCTAGACTATTGTTTAAGTGGTTCATTTTATGTGTGACTCATAGCATTAATTAACATAGCAGTTGTGTCTGTGCTACCTTGTAAACTACGAGGGTTTTTGCAAGGTATTCTTTACTTTTAATGTAACCATGTGTTGTTCGTCTCGTTTTCCTTTTGATGGAGTGCTAATAAAACCATCGCTGCCAGCCAGCACATCAGAGTACGTTTCTGTTGTTTGCATACCCTAGGCTCCGTTACATTTACCAACATAGTAATTTGTTTTAATATTTAATATTTAAAAGAGCAAAAACTCACGCATTTCCCCATCTAAGTATTTTTTAAATCATACAAATCATATACGCATAAGATATGTAGACCAAAGTCAAATATTCATGGAGTTTAGTATTTTAGCAAATTGAACAATTATGTCGCACTTCTACTTTTCATTGTTTGGCTTAACTCATTGGCCATGTATTTGCGTGATGATTTTATTTAGCTCAAAGCTCTTGTGTTGTACTAATCAAAGTGTTATACCGATTATATTTGAAACTACAAATTGGCCCGGGATAGGGGGTACTTAAGACATTGCTAGGTTTGCGGGGGAGGGGGGAGGGTCCGGGGTAAAGCCCCTCCCATTTTCATCACCAAAATCCGCTCGGTCGGGCCGTTTTTACCACCAAAATCCGCTCGGAAGGGGTATTTGATCGCGGCAATCCGGTCTATGAAAACAAACACAGGAATAAATTAATTCACCTGATTTTATTCAACCGGAAGTTGTGTTAGGTAATTAAATAACACCGAATTTAGGAAAGGCGACCGTATATGCTATTGAAACACTGGGCTTTTGACATTTCGGGTCTCACTGGTGACACTGTTGTCAGTTTATCGACTCCAAATCGCATACGCACGTCCAGCATGGAGAGACCGCAAGTTATCACGCAACAACTAACGATATATGGCTTAAATATACTCCGTTATTGTAAAACATGCATGCAGAAGTTAAAGAAAGAAGCAAGGAGGCATGTCAAACTAATCGGGAGATCTACTTGCCGTCATCTCCTTTTGAATATACAATAACTAATGATTATCACACGGGTTCAACATCGTACACTTAGTCTCGCGAGTAGGCAATCAGAAATAATGTAAACGTGTTGAATGTTATACCGATTTAGGATTACGGGGATTGCCGTGCACAGTTCACCATGACCAGAGGGACACACTGTGGCCCGATATATTACAGAGATTCATCACCATACTGTTTTGTGATGTGCCAATGTTCCGTCAACACAGCTATGTTAAGCGGAGTAATAAAAATAAACATGCAGATGTTGAGGTTCCATCTTTTATGTGACGGCACAAGAAGTCACCGGGTACGGTGGATAAGTGGTGTGCTGATAGGCACAATAATAAACTGATGACCAAAGATAAATGTTAAGCAGCATTCAAGACAATGACATTAATTGTAATTCCCAAACCATATGAAGCATTTCACGTATCTAGCATGGCAATAATAAAACATTAATGCCACAATTGGTAGCGCGAATTGACAGTGCAGTTAATAACATGATAATACAATATAATTATTTGCACGATTAGTGATTATTGCTCCGCTCCTAAATATATTTTTTCCAGCCAAAGCTACTCGGCCATACACTCTGGCACAGCACATGGGGGACAACTACAAGACATATATAGCTGTGTCTAGATATACATTTAGACCCTCATCACCGCAGAAAATATTCGTACCTCAGCTCACAACCCTACACAATTCCTCACAGAGCCATGTTTTAAAGTTTAGAAGGTATGACAAGTTACTTAAAACAACTGGTAATGGATAGCTAACAGACAACACCAGGTAAGATATAGCAATGCGCAACTGAGTAGGTCATAAATGAAGCACAGTGATCTGGTATACATTGGACTGATGGCTCCAACCATACATAATGTAGTACTATGCCCGCTGCACATATTATTATCAAGTGGGACCTCCCCCCCCCCCCCCACCCATTAAAACCCCCCACTCCCCATATTCCAATTTTCCAATGTTTCAAACAAAGTAAGTGAGACACAAGTGACATTGGACATTAACAACACCAGTTCGCCGAGGAATGCTGTGCGGCAAGGAACGCCAGTTATCTAATTGATCATGTGCTTGCCAGATTTATAACTTCATAATTGTTTCATATTATAACTTCTAGGGCAACAGTGCTTAGTTGCCTTAGTGTAGATTTGTCTGCTACAGCACGGTGAGGACTGACAAATATGTCCTTCAGGTTATGGGGAAATGCCATTTGCTGATAGGTGCCGCTCCATATTCACTCAATGGTGTCGTAATGTCTGGGATTTCCGTCTGGACCAAGACCTTGATAACGACAATCTCCTTGGAACGCTGCGTTCTTGTAAGTGTTCCCTTCGCTTGCATCTAAATAAAAAACATAATGCCATTGTGATATTTCGTATACGCCTCACATATAAATAACTAAATAAATGGGCCTACTCAATAATGAGCCAACAATAATTGTAAATGTTTTACGTATGAAACACATCAACGTCATCAATCAACTTTAGTTTCTGTTTGAAATCGTCTGCTGACCAGTCTCACATACTGGCAATACTATTGTCCAGATGGCCTTACTGTCTCGGGGAAGTGTCAATGCCCTTTCCCTGCATATCAATGAGGTGAACATTTACCTTTATTTCATTCATGGACACAATTTAGATACTAATATCTATGTTGGCCAAGGTATTGCATTAAGCTGGGGTTCGAATATTACACGTAAACCATCATAAATGTTCTCAAAACGTTACCGTTGGGCGCCGCTTCCTTGACCTGTGGGTTGCGGGCTGCCGGGTCCCCAGTCACATCGTCGTAGGTTTCATTCCTCGGAACTTGTTGCTTGTTATCAGGATCGGCCACTTCGTCGTAGATTCCTGCCGAGGAGTGGACTTCAGTGGTCGTTGGAGGCGTCTTGTCATGTTCCCTGTCAGTGATGTTATGTCCAGGGTCATTTTCATAGTGAACCGACTCACTCCCTTCTCTTGTTCGTCTGCGTCTCCTCAACAGTACAACAGCGATCACTATGGCGACCAGTAAGACGACCGGTGCCAGGACCCCCACGACAACCGGCACCAGAGGGAGGTGGTCCCCTGTGTTAGCTTGGTCATCCTCACGGTTTGCTTCAGGCCACGTGGTATCCAGCTCGTAGATGTCCCATCCGTTGTTTCCGGGACTGATTTGCAAGCGAAGGTCGCCTTCTTCACATAGCTTCAAGTGGCAAACCCTGTTCAAATAGGACACCACTTCAGTCTGTGCTCTGCACGCCTCCAGCAAACAGTCTGCCAATGTGATGCCGGTATGAGAGGAAGTCGTCGGGCAATCCGAGGTGAAAATCTGAGAGGTTTCAACCGTCTTTTTGTAAACAGAAGCGCATTCTGTAAGGGTAGAAGAAAATGGGTTTCTATCTCAATCAAATATTTGCGTACCGTTGATATCACATGTTTATTTGGATTATGTAGTTCATTTTATCGCTTAATCGTTAAGCATATAAGTATTAGGATTTAAGCTAAGCATACAATAATAAGCCTCGACGATTTAATGAAGACATGAGCAAACATCGGCGGGCTACAGCCCGGAGATTTTACGCAGTCTTAGTAAAACATAGCACAAACAAATCACAGCAAAAGAAGAGGTGAAATAAGTAAAATTATTATAGCATTAAGATAAGCATCGTATAATAAGCTTAGGCGATTTAGAGTAAACCTGGGTATGGACCTGGGTAAACATCGACGGGCTAAAAACTAACTTGTTTGCCATTATTTGTTATTAAAATTGTTTTATTCTATATACATTTTTTTATCAGAGCGTGCAATTGAAAGTACTTTTTATCAAATAATAACGAATACAGAGTTATTCTACCGTTTTATAATGGGATGATTGCCTTAAGTACAGTTTGTGTCTTACCGATACAATGGCGGCCGTCAGTTGCCCGGATGTAATTGTCACGACATGAGCAGTTGTAGCTTCCCTCCACGTTGACGCACAAGTGGTCACACTCATTATCAGCGTCTGTCGCACATTCGTCGATATCTGGAAATAATTATAGTGAGTATAGTATTATTAGGATCTTAATACTTTCCTAATATACAAGTGTGCAGATAGTTGTCAGATATTATTCTACGTGTTTTTTACTCATAGCCAGGTTTGATACACCTGCTATATGAGGCAGAGATTTCCTGGAATTAACTGCTTAGAAGTACATTGTTATATGTGTTAGTTGAATAATGACAATGTGTTCCGCTTTCGTACAGGGCGATGTGTTCCGCCTTCATACAGGGCGATATGTTCCGCCTATGTACATGGTGATGTATTTCACCTATGTACATGGCAATTGGTTACGCCAACCCGTAATAGGGTCACGTGGTCCATTCACGTTTATTGGCGATGCGTTCCGCCAATTACTGGCGAAGTGTTCCGCCAGTTAGTGGCGAAGTGTTCCGCCACTTTTATTTAATTAATTTGACTATTTCTTGTCATGTAGCGGCTTTCTCACTCAAATAAATTTGCCCTTTTATTTCCATACATTGTGTTCTGTTTTCTTGCTAGGAAACAAGCTGCGGGCGAGCCAGCTTATCATTACGAATTCGTAGCGAGCAACATAAATTGTTATATGTGCTAATTGAATAATTATTTATTTAGGTATCCGTATATGTAAGGTGGTGCTTTTGGGTCTTGATATTGTTCAGTCCCCAAAACATTGGTCATCATACATGTACTTAATAATCTCAGTGTAATAATAATGATGGTTCTTCTCGTTAGACAGGTCTGTTCTTTATGCTTGTCTGGCTTTGTTTCTATGCCTTTTTGCTCGTTTAGTTGTTTGCCTTATTTATTATTAAAATTATTATTTTAGGGATCTGTGTGTTGCAGGTTGCACATAATGTGGACACCACGTGATGTCTAGGGCCTTACCGACGCATATTTGAGGATCACTTTCTATGTGGTAACCATCGTGACATTGACACTCTGAATAGGGAGGCTCCGCTAGAATCACACAGAATGTGTCACAGCCGCCATTGTTTTCCTGGCAAGCTGCAAACGGAAATAAAGTCCTAGTAAAAGTCAAACTCATGATCATTAATATGTCATATGTAAGATGACATAAATGGTCACATGACAAAACGGCGAGCACAACTAAGGTTGTCTAATGCAGCTCATCTATAATAACCGCTAGTGTATCTCCATTTATAATGTCTAACTCAGCAACATTAATACTCGAAAAGGTAATGCCAGTTTAAGGCCGGAGGCTGTAAACGAGATTCACGATTCAAAATAATTTATTCGTCAAATCTAAAATATTTAATACAGAAATGAACATAAAAGGAAGGTAAACCCCGATTTGTCACGGGAGACACGGGAGATCGTCAGAGCCACCTTCAGCATGTGGCAAGCCAGACGGATGACATTAATGTAATTTGAACAATGAGAACAGAACGAAATTTTCTATTGTGTGTTACTTATACTTATATTTGTATATTTAGTATTTTTGAGTTTATTCAAGATTTGAAGGGCCTTTGAGATTTTAATGCATATCTTGTCAACATGATTGTACCACTTCATATTCTTGATGATTGTTAAACCCAGCATATTGAATTAATCTACGCATTCAACTTTAATTTACTACAGTGTCCGGCAACTTTAGTTTCTTGCCAGGCATATGGAAGACCATGAATGTACTCTTACTAAGATTTAATGACAGTCTACTGGCATTTAACCATTTGCTTATATTACTTAGTTCATCGTTTATTGACGCACTGTCAGATGCTGATGAATCCGCTCTTACTGGGCTTAAGGCACAGAATAGTATCATCTGCACACATTTTAAAATGAGCGAGTTCGCTAGGCGACGTGATATCATTCATGTAAACAACAAAAACAAGACCCAGTATTGAAACTTTTAGTACTCCTGTTTTTACAATGGGCTAACTTGGAGCCACAGTTATCGATTTCAACATATTGTTTACGATCGGTTATATAATCCTTCAGCATTTATAGAGCCGTGTCTTGTATGCCGTAATGGCTCAATTTATAGATCCATATTCGGTTATCTTTTAGGTCAAAGGCCTTGGATAGCTCAAGAAAAAACATTCAAAGGAGCTTTTTTCCCATTATCCGTATATTGCATAGTTTGGTCAATTAGTTCAAGATTAGCTAATTATGTACTAATTGCTGCTACTGTAGTAATTAGAGGGCATTATGAAGCGATGCTTCTCACCCTTTGCAGCCCGAACCCTCTCCTCTCCTATCACCATCTCCTTACCCCTAACCCCAGGTTTACCCGCGGTTCCCTCCTGATCACGGCGTGCATCTCGCCTGCGCATTGAGGTGCGCTAGCCAACGTCACTGCTAACTCCGTCAGGACCGGATCGTGCGGACTCACTCCCTTTTCAGAAGGGAAAGTGCGACCATGTAGGAGCCCATGGGTCAGCCAGGGGCCAACAGCGGTGGGCCTCACCCCCAGCTCCAGCCCTCTGAACACCTGTCACTCGCTGCCTGTCAGCACCACCCCACCACCCTCGGTGGGTCCCAACCCCAGCTCCAGCCCTGGGAACACCTACCACTCGCCCAGCTCCAGCCCTGAGAACACCTGCCACTCGCTGCCCGTCAGCACCACCCCACCACCCTCGGTGGGTCCCAACCCCAGCTCCAGCCCTGGGAACACCTGCCACTCGCTGCCTGTCAGCCCCACCCCACCAGCCTCGGTGGGCCTCACCCCCAGCTTCAGCCATGGGAACACCTGCCACACGCCCACCTCCAGTCTTGGAACACCTGCCACTCGCCCAGCTCCAGCCACTGTGACACCTGCCACTCGCCCAGCTCCAGCCCTGGGAACACCTACCACTCGCCCAGCTCCAGCCCTGAGAACACCTGCCACTCGCTGCCCGTCAGCACCACCCCACCACCCTCGGTGGGCCTCACTCCCAGCTCCAGCCATGGAAACACCTGCCACTCGCTGCCCGGCAGCACCACCCCACCACCCCCTCCGGTGCATGACACCTTAAACCTAACCTTAGGAGATACCAGCTAGCTAGTCACACCACCCCGCGCGCGCCGCTGGATCACATCCAAACACTCGGACGCAGCCTTGGGAGAAACCGCCACTCGCCACCAGCCAACACCACACCGCTCCTGCCAGTTGGCCACAGCACAAGCCCTGTGTGCATACCACAAGTTGTGAGTGTTTGATTTTATTTCAACCTGTCGACGATTTAATATTGCATATAGTTTATGGCGTGTTATGATAATTTATAGCTTATTTTGATATTTTCGGAGTACCGCTACTAATGTTGGGCCAATGATTTATGCCATGCCACCTGGCAGTAAAGCGTGCCGGTAAAGCTTGGCGACAAAGACGAGCGTCACTGATCCGCTACTGTCGAGAAAGCCGCTAACATACTTTGGATGACAACAGCAATTCTGCTTTACGGAGTGATATGATTATTTTCTTGCAGGTTGAAGGTATATACAGCAATGTAAAAATTACCTCAGTTATGTACAGATGTTCACTATGGCCAGAGTGTCCTGTTGAAATGGAAGTTGCTGTTTCGCACAAGTAGTCACAGAGCGTTTTTGGACATATTTTAAGTCAGTGGTTAATTATCTTTGAAATAAATCCTAATTTAATACATTTGCTGGCTTTCAATAGAAACAGTTGAAAGGTGAACAGCGAAGTGATCCGCTACTACCTGTGATTCTGCCTCCCTGTTACTGCCCGACAAACTGAACAAAAAAACAAAAACAAGTAAATATGATGTGAAGTATCTTTGGATATTTGGTGTATTTAATTTGAGCTTTATACTCCACTTCATCCTCACAATGTCAGTCATTTTTGAAATGGACGACTGTGATCGGAAGAGCAGCCGAAAGTGAACCGCAAGTTAATGTCGCATTATAGTATTGGCTGACATAGTGCGGATCAGTTGTAGTACTTCACCTCGGAAGCCGAAGTCAGTCGATTTACTTTGCCTGTGATTCCATGTGTCCATTTCCTGCCTCATTCAACAACACAAGACAGAAAACAAAAGGAGAGCCGTGTTTTACATGAAGATTTAAGCTGTAATTGAAGCGCCACATCGGACTCCAAATTGTAGCTACTCTTACTAGAAGACACAACTATGTTGTCGCATACACATTTACTACGATCACGTCACACGTGCCCCAAACGATGCACGTGAGGGGCTTCAAAGGCCCAGAGAGCAACTCCAAACCCCAAACACACACGCCGGAAGATAGGCCGTCACATATCTTCCGTCTCTCTGGGAAAGACAACACGGTCAATCATGCGACAAAGGATGACACGGGATACCGACACAACACGTCACAGTAACACGCACAGCCCCAAGTGCCAGACCAACACGTTATGATACAAGACATGATAACGCTCCAGAAACAAATCCCAACATAAAAATACAAAACCGCATGATACATCAACGTTAAGGTGTGTTTTATATTGATACCGTTAAGGTAATACTTGAACAGTATCGTTACTTACCGCATCCACCAGCGTGTATTCTCACGTAATCTAAAGCGATGTCTCCCAAGGGTCCAGTTCCTGCCTGACCCAAGAACACCACCTGCAGAGACATTCAACGAGCTGTAGTATCTGTCATGTTTGATATACTGGTTGTAGATTGTTCTGCATAGTCTTCGTTACTATTCAGGGACGCGAATACACATGACACATTCAGTGACGTGTATCCCAGGCTGATGGGATTAAAGCATAGTAAACGAATACCAATTATCGGATACAAAGTTCTGGAAGTTCCAAACTTCTATAAAATGTTCATCACACATCTAGAGGCTCAAGGGGCAGGAAAGTAAATGGAGTTAACACATATACTGATATAGTCTATATATACTATACTATACTATACTATACCATGCTATGCTATACTACACTATACTATACTATACCATGCTATGCTATACTACACTATACTATACTATACCATGCTATGCTATACAACACTATACAATACTATACAATACTACACTATTTTTGAGGAATTGCGCATGCTCACGACGAAAACACATAACTGAAACTCGCTCTTGAAGATCTGGTTTTTCCCAAACTATTGCGAACCACGATTGTCTTATCGAAGAAATATCCAAGTTATTGGAGATCCCGTAGCGAAGGAATGGGCGCAGATCTAACAACGTGGCGAGCCAGGATCGGAACTTTTACCATGCCACGACGGCGGCTCGGTTTCAAGCCACCCGCCATTGTTGTCATGGGTGCAGGCAAGTGGATCAAGGTGCTGGCTCTCATGCTAGCGCTGTGTGGTGCCATCCTCCAAGAAAGGGATTCAGACACCAGCAGTGGTCGCCAACTTGTACCTACTGTCTTTGGCGACGGTGAGCCTGCCAGCAGCCCTGCCAAGATGTTCTGTTTGGCAAAACGACTGTTAACCTGCGGGGGACATTGAGTCCAACCCGGGGCCACCAAAGCGAGACAAGTCAAACAGTTCTACAAGAGTGCCTGACGAACAATCGAGAATCACAAGGTATGGCAGCCTCAGGAATGTGGCCGGAGCGTCGTCTCAACCACAGTGGAATGCCTCAGATGTCTTGCTGGACAGGATCCAGGGTCTTGAGGATCGGGTCAGTTCGCTCGAACGGGACAACTCTGATCTTCGAAAGCAACTGAGTCGACAGGAAGACTTCAGCAGAAGGAATAACTTGGTAATACACGGTATTCCGGAGGCCGAGGGACCCGAAGACTGGCAGCAATGTGAGGATAAGGTCAAGAACACCTTGGCCCAAAAATTCGGCGTTCCACCAGAAGAAATCACATTGGATCGCGCGCACAGACTGGGGAAGAAGAGGTCGATGCAACGCAGGATGGGAACCAGCGAACAGGCGGCGAGAAGCGGCGAGCAACAGACCGAAACGGATGTAAACACCCGCCCCATTATCGCTCGCTTCGAAAAGTGGAAAGTCAAGGAGAAAGTCCTGGGTTTAGCGGTGAAGAAGCTTCGCGGATCGCCCCTCAAAGTCCACGAGGACTTCAGCCCCCGGGTGAGGGACATTCGTCGGAAGCGGATCCCCCACTTGAAGTCGTTTCGCGAGAAGTATGCGCCAAACGTGAGGCGAGTCGTGCTTCGGTATGACAAGCTGATCGTTGGTCGAGATGTGTACTCCTTGGATGACAGTGGAAACCTAGCCATGAATCCATGGCTATGGTTGAAGAATCATAGCCATGTAGCATTCTATAGTGAAAAATCAACTTCACATGACAAATTGAATTGTTTAAGTATATAGCTTTCACAATTAGTTTCAACAATGCAAAAGTCCTTTTCTATATATAATTACTGATGTATGAACTCTTCCAAAGTTGTTAAAGTCTTCAAAAGGAGCTATAATTGCCTACTGGCATAAAAATGGACAACAACATGCCACCATTTGTTTACAGGAAGTTGTTCACTGCACATGTGCAAGGTTATCACATGGTATTATAAGCCATGCTAATTGGTTCATTGTTCAGGGACCCAGTCATTGGGTCAGTGAAAACACAGTGAATTTCTGGTGACAGACAGGACTATTTTTGCTTTGCAAGAAAAGGTTACTTATGTGAATAGTCATTACTTGTCATGAAGTAAAAAGAAAAGGATTAGGGGTTGTTTCTGTTATAAAACTTTTCCCACAGCAAAGGAGAATCAGAGCTACACTTGGTAAAAGTCAAACAACCCTGAAATGGGGTTGTTCCAGACCAGAATTTTACTATGGAATGCGACTAGGCTGTGTTTCAGTCCACACAGCCTATGGTTTTGGGCTAGTGGAAACCTCACCCAGATGACAGGCTCTGAAGACCGATCTCCATAGGACAATGGCAAAGACCCACACCCACGTGAGGCACGCTCATGCGGTGTTACAAGGGTTAATGAAAAATTTAATGATGAAATGATGGACATAACAGACCTAAATAATTCAAGGATACTTTCTGATACTCTGGATTCCACCTTACCAGTGATAACACCAACAACAGGTAAAAATGTATCTGTGCTCTCTTGGAATGTCAATGGATTAATTTCCTGACTACAAGATTCAGATTTTATGAAGTTTATTACTAAATTTGAGATTATATTTTGTAGTGAGACATGGGCACAGGTATCGGATAACGACCAAATATATATTCATGATTACTCTTGTTATTTAAAACATTTTCCGAGGTTAAGCCACTTTGGCCATGCCCCTGGTGGAGTTGTGCTGTTTATCAAGGAATATCTTTGTCAAGGTATCAGAATTATCGAGACGAATACAAAATATGTCATCGCTATTCTACTTCATCATGAATGTTTTGGCTGGTCAAATGACATGATAATGTATTTTACATACTTACCACCTGAGGGATCTACATCATACCAAAACGTAAATTATGGCATAGAAATTCTAGAAGATGTGACATTTTCTTTAAAATTCCAGTATGATCATGCATATATAGTGGTAATAGGTGATCTCAATGCAAGAACAGCAAACCTGGAAGATTTTATCAAAGATGACTCATTAAAACATTTGCCATTAGAAGAGTTGTACCAAGAAAGCTCCTTCAATTTACCACATAAGTCACAAGATTCTGAAGGAGCTATTAACGCGTTTGGTTATTCGCTGATCGATTTTTGTAAAGTAGCAAGTTTGCATATACTAAATGGCCGGTCAAATAGTGGCCCTCAGGGATCTTTCACTTATATTGGTCCAACAGGTTGTAGTTTAATTGATTATGTATTGTTACCCGCAGATGTTTTATGACTGGGACATTGATCTCAAAGTTATAAGTAATACAGAATCAGATCACATGCCAGTTTACCTTTCTATTGGTTGTCCTAGTACATCAGTTAACAATGATTTTTTTGAATGTACCAAGTTTAGGGAAAAGTTTACATGGGAGGATTCACACTTAGAAAGTTTCAAGTGTAGGTTGGAAGATGACAACTCTCTGGAGGTTATAAGAAATAGTGAGTCCAGTCTCTCTGAAGGTGATATTTACCAGGCGGTAATCAATTTAACTCAGGTGCTGCAGTATGCAGCTGAAGGTATGAGATCACGCTGCAACCTGCAACCTGTAACTGGTAGTTTGGAAAAATGGTGGGATGCGAAATTAACCAGTGTCAAGAGATGTAGAAACCATGCTTTAAATGTATTCAGGTTAACAATACTCAACAAAGTCTTGATGAATATTTGTCTGTCAAAAGAAAATTTAAGAGACTCTGCACTATTAAGAAAGAGAGTTGGAGATGCAGACAGAAGGATAAACTTAGGAGTGAGATGAAGGACAAAAGAACTTGTTGGAAAGCTATTAGGCAACTCAGAAACAAAAAGACAGTCTGCAGTATCTCACCTACAATGTAGAAGACATACTTTAATAATTTACTTGGATGGAACCCAGATATAGATACTGATGCACAAGAAAATGTAGACGCGACGTTAGCTGATCATGATTCTTATTGTGAGAAATGCCAAGCTAATGAGGCAGTTATACTCAATGAGATTATCACTCATGATGAAGTCAGTAGAGCCATAAATGACCTGCCCAATCAAAAGGCACCTGGTATTGATGGTATTGTGAATGAA
>OZ025254.1:18791190-18866190 GCA_964019135.1 Arenicola marina | reverse complement strand
AAAGCGCGGACCTTATAGGGAGCCAATGTGACTGCTTGTACCTCTGCCTGGAGAGCTACTTGATGCAACTGTGCTAGATTGGTAACTTCAAATGTTAATATCAAATTCAATACCCAATGCAAGACTATAATAAAACTTCGTCAGCTATTAAGTAATATAGTCAAATACGGTTCACAAGCATAATAGTTTAAACGTGTTTTCAAGTCAAATGCGGTTCACTTGGGATGCATGCACTGTCCCAGTTACAGAAAATATCACAGTTTGCGCACACACAGGTATTCTACATACAAAATAGCTACAGGGGGGGGGGGGGCAAGAGGTATTTGCGTGCCTCGGGATTGGGCTTTTCATTTTACCTTGAACTGGTAATGAGGAAAATAATGAACTGGGAATGGGGTATTAACCGACCACCGTGATCAAGGATTTTCATTAATCGTGAACTGAGAATTTTAATATTAAATAACCGTGAATTGGGAAATCATCAATTCAGTAGTGTGTATCCGCCTTTCCATTGCATGCGGAGAGTTCTGCTTTTAATTCATCGTGACATGGGAATAAAGAAATATATTCTTCATGATCTGGGAGCACGACCCCCCCCCCCCCTGGTCTCCCCCCCCCCCCTCCCCCACAAGAGGGTCTGTTTGTCCCGTGGTAGGGCTATCCAGCACGATAAGTGGCTTGGTTGACCTAAATTGGGACCGCGGACGACGCTAACAGACACGACATTGGCCACCCGTTGAGTTAATGGCTTTATCTCGGAGGAATTCCCTGGATTTCGTGGAATTCCCCTCCTTCACACATTAGCACATGCTTAGTACGCGGACTAACTGATCCGGAGTCTAATTGTTTTCTGGCATACCGACTAACTTAGTACCGCGACTTGCTTAGACCGAGGTTTAGCAAGTCCGCCGACTAGCTTAGTCCGGGACTAACTTAGTCCGCTTTCCGGCATATGGCCCAAAACCTGACCGGCCAACCATTTACATGATAATGGCCATAAGATAACACCTGTCGGCTCAGCACACACCTGATAATTACAACGGCTCGAGTAAGCACCTGCATTATATAACAACCGCTATGGGCAATAGACAAGCTATGAAGTTATGGATTACATGGGGATCTGACAACACCCGGTATGTAACACCCGGTATATAGCGGGTGATAACACTCGGTATGTAACACCCGGTATGTAACACCCGGTATGTAACACCCGGTATGTAACACCCAATAAAAAAAAATTAACGGGTGATAACACCCGGTATGTTTGGATTTACGGAGCGCTACATTATTTACAATACATGGAAGATTAGTGGTTTAGAAACGTAAAGGATTGTGAAGAGATATTAGAAGGATAATTAAGGGGGCTTCCGAATAAATACCAAAAATAAATGCCAAATAAGGCTATAGTCGGCAACTGCTTAAATGCATTTATCAGAAAGGGGAATATTTTTCACGCTCAGTTTAAACACGTGACTCTCCAAATTGAATACAATCTTTTCAAGACATTTTGTATGTCTGCCTATGGTAGTCAGCTATGGGACTTCTCAAACGCGGCGTGTCGTTGTTACTACACTGCCTGGCGGAAAACAGTGCGTATGCTGTTCAATCTTCCGTATCGAACTCATTCCCTGCTACTACCTGTTATATGTAATGATCATTCAGTAGAACTACAACTACACTTAAGGCTCATGACGTTTGTTCGTAGTATCTTGACCAGTGAAAATGTGTGTACAAAGACCTGTGCCAGACTCGCTTTTTACATATGTGATCAATATAAAATCAGTAAATATAACATTAAGACGTTAAACCACCATCTCGGAAATTAAGTCACTCCTGATTAATCACACCGCCTCTGTCTCTATTGAATACGAAATGCGCGCTGGTGCGATACTAGACTTCCTGCAATTTAGGATGAATGCCACTGACCTAGTTGAAGTACATAATTCGAACGAGATTATCGAATATTTATGCGTAACATAGGCCCCTAATGCAACGTTGACGTTTAATTCAGTTGATTGTCATTTACTCTTAGTTTATCTCCTTTAATTCCCATTCTTTGTGTTGTATTTATTCTGTGTGGTTATGTACGCTGAACTACGAGTTCGAATAAAGATATATATAACACTCTGACCGCAGGCCAAGCTACATATTCTGGTCACGCGAGCCAAATAAGGAACACATTACAGTAAGTACATTTCACCAATAAAACAACGACATCAAATAATTGCACAAACATGAGTAAACGATATTAAAGATAATTAATATAATCTCGAACGCTAACAGCGTGATCATAATACTTTATCATTGTTGACTGCTATATTAGCAATACTTTGTGTGTTGTGCTTCAAAGTGATTGATTGATTGAAGGGGATGTGGTTTCATGATCAATAACACAGCCCACTTATATACTTTAACATGGATTCGTGCACGCGTGTTAGCAAGGCGCATATTTACTTACTAAGCGCGATCATCTTTGCTGCGTGGATTCGACGTCTCGAGGTAGATGTAGTAGGTCCCGACGTGCGCTCCACGGGGTCCTGTGGGTACACCATAATCTGTTGGTGTCCTTCCGCTGTGTCTGGTCCAATTAAAGTCGTCATTCTTCCACTGCTCCATACCACACAGATCATCAGTCTCAAAGTCACATGTAAACAGCGGGTCCTCTGCAACAAAACAAATCATGGGTTATATATTCGTAATAATACTGTCCGCCGCAGATATCTATTTCCAATGTAATAATGATTGCTTCAAAACACAACTCCGACAAATAACTTTGCATTCACGATAAAACTTCTGTCATCTAAATTAGGATCATCCATGCCTAGGTGTTAAATGAAATGGAATATAATGTTGCAATGATACATTATTAAATTAAAAGCCAAACTATGGTGATATCAACCTTCAGTAGGATTGAACTTAATATATGCGCGTAAAATATATCGATAATATTGACTCGCGTCTGTCGGTGGATTACCTGCGGTCACGGCGGCCACGATGTTGTGTACATAAGATATTGAGGTAATATTGACTGCTGTCTGTCGGTGGATTACCTGCGGTCACGGCGGCCACGATGTTGTGTACATAAGATATTGAGGTAATATTGACTGCTGTCTGTCGGTGGATTACCTGCGGTCACGGCGGCCACGATGTTGTGTACATAAGATATTGAGGTAATATTGACTGCTGTCTGTCGGTGGATAACCTGCGGTCACGGTGGCGACAATGTTGTGTACATAAGATATTGAGTGAATATTGACTGCTGTCTGTCGGTGGATTACCTGCGGTCACGGCGGCCACGATGTTGTATACATAAGATATTGAGGTATTATTGACTGCTGTCTGTCGGTGGATTACCTGCGGTCACGGCGGCCACGATGTTGTGTACATAAGATACTGAGGTAATATTGACTGCTGTCTGTCGGCGGATTACCTGCGGTCACGGCGGCCACGATGTTGTGTACATAAGATATTGAGGTAATATTGACTGCTGTCTGTCGGTGGATAACCTGCGGTCACGGTGGCGACAATGTTGTGTACATAAGATATTGAGTTAATATTGACTGCTGTCTGTCGGTGGATTACCTGCGGTCACGGCGGCCACGATGTTGTGTACATAAGATATTGAGGTAATATTGACTGCTGTCTGTCGGTGGATTACCTGCGGTCACGGCGGCCACGATGTTGTGTACATAAGATATTGAGGTAATATTGACTGCTGTCTGTCGGTGGATTACCTGCGGTCACGGCGGCCACGATGTTGTGTACATAAGATATTGAGTTAATATTGACTGCTGTCTGTCGGTGGATTACCTGCGGTCACGGCGGCCACGATGTTGTATACATAAGATATTGAGGTATTATTGACTGCTGTCTGTCGGTGGATTACCTGCGGTCACGGCGGCCACGATGTTGTGTACATAAGATACTGAGGTAATATTGACTGCTGTCTGTCGGCGGATTACCTGCGGTCACGGCGGCCACGATGTTGTGTACATAAGATATTGAGGTAATATTGACTGCTGTCTGTCGGTGGATTACCTGCGGTCACGGCGGCCACGATGTTGTGTACATAAGATATTGAGGTAATATTGACTGCTGTCTGGCGGCGGATTACCTGCGGTCACGGCGGCCACGATGTTGTGTACATAAGATATTGAGGTATTATTGACTGGTGTCTGTCGGTGGATTACCTGCGGTCACGGCGGCCACGATGTTGTGTACATAAGATATTGAGGTATTATTGACTGGTGTCTGTCGGTGGATTACCTGCGGTCACGGCAGCCACAATGTTGTGTACATAAGATATTGAGGTAATATGGACTGCTGTCTGCCTGTGGATTACCTGCGGTCACGGCGGCCACAATGTTGTGTACATAAGATATTGAGGTAATATTGACTGCTGTCTGTCGGCGGATTACCTGCGGTCACGGCGGCCACGATGTTGTGTAATAAGATATTGAGGTAATATTGACTGGTGTTTGTCGGCGGATTACCTGCGGTCACGGCGGCCACGATGTTGTGTATATAAGATATTGAGGTTATATTGACTGGCGTCTGTCGGTGGATTACCTGCGGTCACGGGGGCCACGATGTTGTGTACATAAGATATTGAGGTAATATTGACTGCTGTCTGTCGGTGGATTACCTGTGGTCACGGGGGCCACGATGTTGTGTACATAAGATTTTGAGGTAATATTGACTGGTGTCTGTCGGCGGATTACCTGCGGTCACGGCGGCCACGATGTTGTGTACATAAGATATTGAGGTAATATTGACTGCTGTCTGTCGGTGGATTACCTGCTGTCACGGCGGCCACGATGTTGTGTCCATAAGATATTGAGGTAATATTGACTGGTGTCTGTCGGTGGATTACCTGCGGTCACGGCGGCCACGATGTTGTCTACATAAGATATTGAGGTAATATTGACTGCTGTCTGTCGGTGGATAACCTGCGGTCACGGTGGCGACAATGTTGTTTACATAAGATATTGAGTTAATATTGACTGCTGTCTGTCGGTGGATTAGCTGCGGTCACGGCGGCCACGATGTTGTGTACATAAGATATTGAGGTATTATTGACTGCTGTCTGTCGGTGGATTACCTGCGGTCACGGCGGCCACGATGTTGTGTACATAAGATATTGAGGTAATATTGACTGCTGTCTGTCGGTGGATTACCTGCGGTCACGGCGGCCACGATGTTGTGTACATAAGATATTGAGGTAATATTGAGTGCTGTCTGTCGGCGGAATACCTGCGGTCACGGCGGCCACGATGTTGTGTACATAAGATATTGAGGTAATATTGACTGGTGTCTGTCGGTGGATTACCTGCGGTCACGGCGGCCACGATGTTGTGTACATAAGATATTGAGGTAATATTGACTGGTGTCTGTCGGTGGATTAGCTGCGGTCACGGCGGCCACGATGTTGTGTACATAAGATATTGAGGTATTATTGACTGCTGTCTGTCGGTGGATTACCTGCGGTCACGGCGGCCACGATGTTGTGTACATAAGATATTGAGGTAATATTGACTGCTGTCTGTCGGTGGATTACCTGCGGTCACGGCGTCCACGATGTTGTGTACATAAGATATTGAGGTAATATTGACTGCTGTCTGTCGGCGGATTACCTGCGGTCACGGCGGCCACAATGTTGTGTACATAAGATATTGAGGTAATATTGACTGCTGTCTGTCGGTGGATTACCTGCGGTCACGGCGGCCACGATGTTGTGTACATAAGATATTGAGGTAATATTGACTGCTGTCTGTCGGCGGATTACCTGCGGTCACGGCGGCCACGATGTTGTGTACATAAGATATGGAGGTAATACTGACTGTCGGTGGATTACCGGCGGTCACGGTGGCTACGATTTTGTGTACATAAGATATTGAGGTAATATTGACTGGTGTCTGTCGGTGGATTACCTGCGGTCACGGCGGCCACGATGTTGTGTACATAAGATATTGAGGTAATATTGACTGGTGTCTGTCGGTGGATTAGCTGCGGTCACGGCGGCCACGATGTTGTGTACATAAGATATTGAGGTAATATTGACTGCTGTCTGTCGGTGGATTACCTGCGGTCACGGCGGCCACGATGTTGTGTACATAAGATATTGAGGTAATATTGACTGCTGTCTGTCGGCGGATTACCTGCGGTCACGGCGGCCACGATGTTGTGTACATAAGATATTGAGGTATTATTGACTGCTGTCTGTCGGTGGATTACCTGCGGTCACGGCGGCCACGATGTTGTGTACATAAGATATTGAGGTAATATTGACTGGTGTCTGTCGGTGGATTACCTGCGGTCACGGCGGCCACGATGTTGTGTACATAAGATATTGAGGTTATATTGACTGCTGTCTGTCGTTGGATTACCTGCGGTCACGGCGGCCACGATGTTGTGTACATAAGATATTGAGGTAATATTGACTGCTGTCTGTCGGCGGATTACCTGCGGTCACGGCGGCCACAATGTTGTGTACATAAGATATTGAGGTAATATTGACTGCTGTCTGTCGGTGGATTACCTGCGGTCACGGCGGCCACGATGTTGTGTACATAAGATATTGAGGTAATATTGACTGCTGTCTGTCGGCGGATTACCTGCGGTCACGGCGGCCACGATGTTGTGTACATAAGATATGGAGGTAATATTGACTGCTGTCTGTCGGTGGATTACATGCGGTCACGGCGGCCACCATGTTGTGTACATAAGATATTGAGGTAATATTGAGTGGTGTCTGTCGGTGGATTACCTGCGGTCACGGTGGCCACGATGTTGTGTACATAAGATATTGAGGTAATATTGACTGGTGTCTGTCGGCGGATTACCTGTGCTCACCGCGGCCACGATGTTGTGTACATAAGATATTGAGGTAATATTGACTGGTGTCTGTCGGTGGATTACCTGCGGTCACGGCGGCCACGATGTTGTGTACATAAGATATTGAGGTAATACTGACTGTCGGTGGATTACCGGCGGTCACGGTGGCTACGATGTTGTGTACATAAGATATTGAGGTAATATTGACTGCTGTCTGTCGGTGGATTACCTGCGGTCACGGCGGCCACAATGTTGTGTACATAAGATATTGAGGTAATATTGAGTGGTGTCTGTCGGTGGATTACCTGCGGTCACGGTGGCCACGATGTTGTGTACATAAGATATTGAGGTAATATTGACTGGTGTCTGTCGGTGGATTACCTGTGCTCACCGCGGCCACGATGTTGTGTACATAAGATATTGAGGTAATATGGACTGCTGTCTGCCTGTGGATTACCTGCGATCACGCCGGCCACAACGTTGTGTACATAAGATATTGAGGTAATATTGACTGGTGTCTGTCGGCGGATTACCTGCAGTCATGGCGGCCACGATGTTGTGTACATTAGAACTTGAGTTAATATTGACTGGTGTCTGTCGGTGGATTACCTGCCGTCACGGCGGCCACGATGTTGTGTACATAAGATATTGAGGTAATATTTACTGGTGTCTGTCGGGGGATTACCTGGGGTCACGGCGGCCACGATGTTGTGTACATAAGATATTGAGGTAATATTGACTGCTGTCTGTCGGTGGATTACCTGCGGTCACGGCGGCCACGATGTTGTGTACATAAGATATTGGGGTAATATTGACTGGTGTCTGTCGGGGGATTACCTGGGGTCACGGCGGCCACGATGTTGTGTACATAAGATATTGAGGTAATATTGACTGCTGTCTGTCGGTGGATTACCTGCGGTCACGGCGGCCACGATGTTGTGTACATAAGATATTGAGGTAATATTGACTGCTGTCTGTCGGTGGATTACCTGCGGTCACGGCGGCCACGATGTTGTGTACATAAGATATTGAGGTAATATTTACTGGTGTCTGTCGGGGGATTACCTGGGGTCACGGCGGCCACGATGTTGTGTACATAAGATATTGAGGTAATATTGACTGGTGTCTGTCGGTGGATTACCTGCGGTCACGGCGGCCACGATGTTGTGTACATAAAATATTGAGGTAATATTGACTGGTGTCTGTCGGTGGATTACCTGCGGTCACGGTGGCCACGATGTTGTGTACATAAGATATTGAGGTAATATTGACTGGTGTCTGTCGGTGGATTACCTGCGGTCACGGCGGCCACGATGTTGTGTACATAAGATATTGAGGTAATATTGACTGGTGTCTGTCGGTGGATTACCTGCGGTCACGGCGGCCACGATGTTGTGTATATAAGATATTGAGGTAATATTGACTGCTGTCTGTCGGTGGATTACCTGCGGTCACGGCGGCCACGATGTTGTGTACATAAGATATTGAAGTAATATTGACTGGTGTCTGTCGGTGGATTACCTGCGGTCACGGCGGCCACGATGTTGTGTACATAAGATATTGAGGTAATATTGACTGCTGTCTGTCGGTGGATTACCTGCGGTCACGGCGGCCACGATGTTGTGTACATGAGATATTGAGGTAATATTGACTGGTGTCTGTCGGTGGATTACCTGCGGTCACGGCGGCCACGATGTTGTGTATATAAGATATTGAGGTAATATTGACTGCTGTCTGTCGGTGGATTACCTGCGGTCACGGCGGCCACGATGTTGTGTACATAAGATATTGAGGTAATATTGACTGCTGTCTGTCGGTGGATTATCTGCGGTCACGGCGGCCACGATGTTGTGTACATAAGAGATTGAGGTAATATTGACTGCTGTCTGTCGGTGGATTACCTGCGGTCACGGCGGCCACGATGTTGTGTATATAAGATATTGAGGTAATATTTACTGATGTCTGACTATGAATTACCTGCGGTGACGGTGGCCATGGCAACCATGATGAGTCCCCACCGGATATTCTGGAATAGCTTGTCCTGACCCATCACGACATGGATTAAGCACAGCTCGACTTAACTGTTATAGTTCTGTGAATAGAAATTATGATGCGTGACGGGATATTTACTGTGCAGACAGTTATTTGATTATTTAAAATATATAAAAATAAATTTACTTTAACCATAATTCAAGCAACCTAAATTACCAAACTATCTAAATATCTAAACAATCATGTCTACCAATAATTAATATTGCATAATTGAAAAACCAAAATAATACAGTTCACCTAATACATGCAATTCGATATTACAATTCTTACTATCACCGTCAAACACATGACATAATTCTGAAATTGGGTGAACTGTCTGGTGGATTGTGAACAGTCCGGTGGCAGGTGGATTGTCTGGTGTTGGGTAGACTGTCTGCTGTGTAAACTGTCGGGTGGTGGGTGGACTGTCTGGTCTTTTGAGGATTTCGGTGGTGGGTGGACTGTCTGGTGGTCGGTGGACAGTCTCGTGGTTGGTGGACTGTCTGGTGGTGGGTGGACTGTCCGGTGGAGGGTGGACTGTCTGGTAGTTGGTAGACTGTCTGCTCGTTGGTGGAAAGTCTGGTGGTCGGTGGACTGTCTGCTGGTCGGTGGACTGGCTGGTGCTGGGTGGACTGTCTGGTGGTGGGCGGACTGTCGGATGGTGGGTGGACTGTCTGGTGGCGGGTGGACTGTCTGGTGGTGGGTGGACTGTCTGCTGGTCCCTGGACTGGCTGGTGGTGGGTGGACTGTCTGGTGGTAGGCGGACTGTCTTGTGGTGGGCGGACTGTCTGGTGGTGGGCGGACTGTCTGGTGGTCCGTGGACTGTCGCAGAACCGCGTGGGCTGCAATTGAGGCGTGACCGGACAAGCTACATCCGGGTCCCTCCTTCCGTCTTTAGCTGTCTTACCCTCGATTTTCCCCGGCTTACCTGGCACAACTCTTATATATTATAGTATCCAATGATGTAACTCGGTATGATCCGCTATTCCGTTACATAACTACGACATGACTCGTTGGTCCTGGTGTTAAAGCAATCTCTGACTCTGAGTCTTCGCAACTGGGACGGACGCTCACGTATGTAATATAGTTGTATACACACATTAAACGGTAGCCGTTAACTTCCCGGTTGGGGAAGTCCAGTCGCGGCGTCAGCCAACTGTGACGGAACCTGTGTGTCCAGGTAGTGGTTCGGTGTGTTCGGAGGGTGGGGGGGGGGAGGTATGAAGGAGGGAGGGGTGCATTGTAGGATTGGCTAATATTTTAAACTGGTGTGTGGCCTTCTCTCGTCACCAACGTCTCCTCGGGTCTTCCTCCGTCTCCACTTTTCTGCCCCCCCCCCCCCTCTGGTTCCACCGTCGCCTTGATTCCACACCATGGCGCCTTACAATTCCCCACAAACCCTGTTTGGCTGACTCTACTCGAATCATCGTATCTAGCAACCGTTCGTTATAAGCGACACACAGCACGGAGGTCGTGACGGCGTGAGTCAGTCACCCGTGGAGATCCCGTACGGTTAGGTCAGGGTGGTGGCGTGGGGGGGCTCTGGGTGGCGGGTGAGTCAGCAAACAGGGGGTGGGCTCTGGGGGACGGGGTCGGAGGCTATGGGGAGGGTGGTGGAGTAGAGAAGAATGTTGGTTATGGGCGAGGGCGGGATGCGCTTAACACTATGTACGACGCTTGTGGGATGTTTTTTTACCGAGGGCGGTAACACAATATAGCACAATAGAGATCTGAGCCACTTTTCTACGCGAATTGGTTTGGTGAGGAACGCTCACGATGCTTGCTGGCGAGCAGGCACATTGTTGATCAGTGGCGGGAGGGACTATGAGGGGCGGATGTTGGGGGGATGAAGGAAGGGGGCTTAAAAGTTGCATCATGAACAATTCTAGTGATTACAATGGGAGTACGCCAACAACATGGTATGTTGCCACTTGTGCTGAGAGTGCGAGCTGTAGTGGATGGGTGGGGTATGAGACAGGGCTATGGGGGACCAGGGTGGGGTACATGGGACGAGTGAGTAATGGCAAAGGGGGTGAGCTATGGCCCCGGGGTATAGAAGGCGGGGAAAGGGCCATGAGGATCGGGGGATTATGAGACAGGGGGTGGGTTGTGGGGGACGGAAGTGTTGAGGTCCATGGGGACAGGTGGGTTATGAGGCATGCGAGGGGGGCGGGGGGGGGGAGCTACAGAGTAGGGATATGTAGATGGGTGAAATATGGGGAAGTTGCGAGGTGAGTGTGTTTCAACTAGCAATATAAGGAAGTTGGCAGCATAATCCATGAATGAATCTGAGGAATAGTATTGGGAGGAAAAATGTGAAGTAGTCATAGATGATTTGTGCACGATTCGCGCAGCAAAGTTTTCAGTACAAATATTTACGCTTTTGGAAACCAACGCTCTTCGATCAATTATATGATGCCAATGAGCAATCAGCGTAACGGTTGGCAGAAATGTAACATTTTAGTAACTACAACAGTTATTAAGTTGTTCATTACACGCCATGTATAAATGTTGTGTAATCCCGTATTGTACTTTGGACCTGTAGGCCTTTCACACGAGTAAATCAATTCAAATTTGAAAACATTCATGACATACATTGAATACCCTCCCGGACGTATGGAATGACAAGAGCGCAGAAATACCCACAGCCGAGCTGTTATATTAATAATAAACCACGAAGCCATGCTATACCAATTGATCTTTTTTAATACCCAAATACAAACATCAACAAGATTACTCATTTCTACAGAAACTCTGAGACTACTTAAGCTGATGCGGAAACTGGACTTATTCAACAAGTCTTTTCTTCTTGCATTGACCACCCATCTCCGGGATCTGAAAAATAAGAATAAAAAACAACATTTTATAAATGCTCCCCTATAAACATAAAAACGAATGACTGAACAAGCGCTAAGTAAAAATGCAGACAAAGACTTTGGTTATCTTTGACAAAGCCGACAAAGCTAGCCAGACACTGGGAGCCGGACACCCATAGCAGCTATAGGTCTATATATGATCATATACTGTATGGTTCGAGTTCACCTAATTTTGATTTAAACCCCAGGACATTGATCAGGACACCTGATTGCACATTAGTTAGGCCTTAGCAGACACTTGAAGTTTGTTGTCTGATAATTATTGAGTAATAATTGGCAACGATAGATTTTTGACTGCTTTTACTTGCATCAGCCCGCTTCGACGTGGGCGATAATAGAGAATTATCGGCAGTTGTGGCGGTGATAATCGATGCACGATATCAATGACTGATAAATTAACGCAAGAAGCATGTCTTACTTTTCTTTTTCCTTGGGAAATCTGTAGAATGGCCTTCCATGACATTTCTTTCGTGAATTCTCGCAATTTATGGCAGAACAAACTTGAAGTTGATGCCTGTTGACGGCGGCACTGTGCAACACTACGCGCTCACCGCTTGGCGGCGCCACCGGAGAACGACAAGGAAATCGCCGTATGAACTATCTTGGTGTACTAATATCTTTGCTGTATACTAACCACGGACAAGGAAATCGCCGTATGAACTATCTTGGTGTACTAATATCTTTGCTGTATACTAACCAGGGAGAGATCACAGTGAGAAGCGCCGAGCGTCGCTATATTATCGCGTCTTTGGCATGCGAGGGTCTGTGTCGCAAAAATGTTTGTCAACTCGCACCTAATGTATTATAAAATATTACAATGTAAATGTCAATTTCATCTACACAAATTTATATAAAATGTATATATGTACCATGGGCGTTATGTCCAAAGTACTTCAATAAATCTATTACTATTATTAATATTATTATTATTAACATTATTATTATCTGTTTTTACAGTGAATTCAGATTGAATGCAGGCCAATTTCGTCATTTACTCTGGTGTGAATATACGCTGGCGGATCAAGTTGGCGAAGGCAGGGGTCGGGCGCGGTAGGGTAGGGTCGGGGCGGGGGTGGGGGCTGCGTCCATAACAGTTTTTCGGAGAGATAATCGTATTTCAATATCCTGGAGCTGTGAGTAACAGACGGCAGCAGAAAGAACCGGGGGGTGGGGGGCACAGGGCCCACCCCCCCCCCCCCCTATCAGACCCTAAGGCATATCTGTGCCCCTCACCTTTTCAAATGATATGCCCCTGTCCTCTCCTTGTATACATGTATTACAATGCAGCAGACTGCGTGGTCTATGTATTTTTATACGTAACGAGTACCACGTCTCAGACGTTTAGACACATTTGTTCATGTTTTTGTGGATCAATTTTTCTGTGCCCTCCCCCCTTTCTAGAATTCTTGCACACGCCTATGCATGTTGCATGATACGTTGTTACACAAAAAGGGCGATTCGGTTCAACAAGCATACGCTTAACTCTGATCGTACATTGATTTTCTACCGATATAGTGACCATGAAATTGCTGTAGAATGGGGTGGAGACCGGTGATGACCGGTGGAGCTATCTGCCCGTTATCTTTTCTGGTGTCACCCCGTTATCTAGTCGAATACGTTCTGCTAGGCCAGGTACAGCGGCCGGTGCGGTGTTCGAATCCCACATCGGCAAATATCTACCATTGTTCAAGATAGTTATCCCGTGTCTTTCTTCGCAAAGAGTAGGGGATTACTCCCGCAGACATGGCTCCTCTCTAGTTGACCCTTAACCCATTGTCGCGATACGACCTACACAGATTAAAGCGTTCTACATAAGCATCTATCAATCAAGTCTTTTCCGGAGGACAAAGGACCTTTACTCCACAAGTGCACTGCGCGGCGTGATCCCACGACCTCCACCAAGATGGCTTCACAGGGCGTGACATAGACCACTCTCCACAATAGAGGGCGCTATTCACATCACCACTAGTGGCGGACACATGGTTAGAGCTTTCAGTCAGTCGGCCGTCCTGTTACTTTCGCTCACGTTATAGGCCCTATGAGTCTCCTTCGCCACACAATGAGGTACTATCATCGTAAAGCCCAGTTATAAAACAAACACTGCGATCGCGCTATTACTTTTCGTTTCTATGCCAACCAAGCAATGCTCATAATAATCAACATACATATTCTTGCCATTTCCAAAAAAATCGTCAAAAATCAAATACACGTCTTAGAGCTGTAGTCTTGGCACCAAATGGTAGCAAACATTCATCCCCATATAATACATGCCGTTCACATTGACTAAAAACTGTATGTTTAAATCTTACTTGCGGTTCCAGGGGTGACTGCAATTCTCTATGGGACTTCCCATGTTCAAGCCCTCCATCGAGCTAGCTCTCATGCTGGGACTAATGTTTTGTCGCTTATTTCTCAACTGCTATCGTTAAATAGTACCAGGATTTTTCTTTTGATAAACATGGTACCCAATATAGCCACAGTGCTTAACAAAATGACGCCTTGGGGCCGAATCATTCTTTTGATATCAATTTTGATCAGAAAAATGAAAATGCACCCAGACGGGTTTTAACTCGCGACCTTTAAGTCCGATGATTTACCACTGAGCCAGTCAGTCAGTCATAACTTTGGCGTGTCGCACGTGTCCAGTCCAAGATGGTCGATCAAGTTCCCCTTTCGTGCTTGTATCGGACCGTGGCAATATTCGTAAAAGCATATCTTTCAAAATGTGGTTTACACGGTATAGAACAATGATTCAACTTTATTCTGCCAAAATAATCATAAATTAAACAATATGTACACCGAAATAGGACATTACAGTCAGTATATACATCATTATAGACTTTTCAAGTAGTTCGCTCGCATAATGATTGTCCACACAATTTCCTGCTATCTGCCATCCATAAGGTCTACCGCAGCACTCCACGCTTCCGCCTCACTCTTTATATCGACTCGAACCCCAACGAAACATGTTGACGACGATACTTCAAAGTGTGTTATTAAGTCTTAACGCTTCAAACCCCGCTGTAAACGATCCCGTCAATAGGTCATTAGACAATAAAAAGCGAACTATTGGCGTGTAAATAGCATTCGTACGCGGTAAATAGGCACGATGGAAAGACATATGCACCATTGCATATCAAAAATTAAAATTCACCAGCCTGTCATAAAGTATACAGATCCTGGCAATATTGGAAAGTTAGTCAAAAATCGGAACAACAAGTTATAGCCGAGATCGTTGCGTCTAATGATAGGGAACATACGTGACCAAAAAAACACTTGCCGTCTTTAAAAAAGTCTGAATATGCTTTTAAAAGTATGTAAAAAGTACTTCTGTTAGTAAGGCTCAGCCTCCGGCTGATTTCGGCTCTGGTTACTATTACTAATAACGTAACGTTATCTGACGCGTGAGTGTGCCAGGGACTGATAGTGTGGTAGCTGTTACGCCCAGATCAGGGTATTGTCGCCAAGGTATACGCCTCCTTCTGGATCTCACGGACAGGAGCCTCAAGTTTGTAAGTCACCGCTAAGTGACTCTAGATTCCTGAGCTGTGTTGTCGCTTTCTGGGGCGTCAGCTATGCCTTCAATCCCCGACATTAATTTGTAGCAATGCGCAGCGCATTTTCCCCGTCCATTTGCGCAGCGCCGCCCTGGCGACAACAGAGATATAATGGAGCCCTAGCGGAGTGAGTCGAAGGCAGAGAGTGAGATACTGCATGAAGTTAAGTTCGTTTTTGTTGGTGTGTACCGCCCTCTCCCATACGAATGAATCACATGACCTTCGTACTGTTACATGTGTAGTACACACATGCCATGTGACACAGGCCACAGGGCGCGCAGACATTATAAACTGTGAAATAAAAACGTGAAATTTGTCAACAGAATATTATCAATTGTGAAATGAAAACAATTCAGTGCTGCGTGTCACGTACAAACGAGTATGCGACCGCAAGAAATTTGATGTTAAGAGGTTGCGGATCTGCATGGAACTGCGGCATATTGCGGGTCAACGGAACGAAATGCCCATTGCGAGCGGGTTTGGGCGGTAAAACGCCCTTTCTCAGCGAATTTTGGAGGTGAAAAAGCGGGCTTTGCCCTCCGAAACCCCCAAAACCCAGCATTGTATTAAATAACACCCCCCCCCCCCCTCCACCACCCAGCGGGGTCGCTACATATAAAGACACCCCCTGTATCATCGGAAACCTCACGGTCATTTTGTTGCCGCTGCCAACGTCAGGGTCCATCGTGACTCCGCCAACATCGCCTCACGAGGCATTTGAGCTGGTTGCCATGACGGCTCGAGAATTGCGTCCTACCACAGCCTCAGCGACGCCCAGGGTCACACCTTTGACCCGGATTGAAGGGTTGTGTTGCGTGTTATTCATGACAGGATTGTATATCAGCGGCATGACGTATATAAAACTGCCAGGGCATACAAGCGTTGTCGACTGTAGTAGGGGCACATAGGGTGTGTTTTGTTTTAGTATTGCTCACGTGTTACTCACGCCTAGTATTCATGCAATACGCTATTTCGCGGGTCTTCCTAACATAGATCGTGTTCGTTTGTTTGCGTGGGTGGGTATGTGGTGGCGGTGTGGGTGTGGGTGTGGGTGTGTGTGGGTGTGTGTGGGTAAGGGTGGGGGGGGGGGTGCGGTAACGAACTCCAAGTTTATGAAGCTGTTACTTCACAGTATATCCGGCAGAGTTTTTTGTGTGTCCTACTAGTGTCGGGTATCGCTTGGTTAGCGGATATACGGACTGTATCTGGACCGCGCCCAGTCTACACAATGGGAGCCTCTTTGGCTCAGTTGTTGTCTGGGGTTATCTGGGGTTTTGTCCCACCCGTTTGTCCCAAACGATTTCGTAGCCCAATTAAAGCGACACGAAAGGCGTGAAAAATCGACATTCGATACTAAGAATTTTGACAAATCGACACTGGACACTGAACCCCCCCTTCCAGACGCCTAATTTAGACGTTCATGTACACAGAAGTTGCCTAAAGCGGCACTATGACCATAACCGTCACTAGTAAGGACAATATTGCGATGTTAGCGCGACAATACGATGGGTGACTTCAGGCGTGGACAACAACAACATTCTCTCTTCCGCCATATATAGTCACGTGTTTTCAGGTCCTGCTGAAGTCAGCTTAGAGCGCATGCGCGGGTTTCCATGGCTTCTGGGATCGATGTGCGTCATAATTCCCCAATAAGGATTGATTCCCAAATCAGGATTGATTTCCAAATCAGGATTGATTTCCAAATCAGGATCAGGGGCGGATCAAGGAATTTGCTAAGAGGGGGGTTGCTCTCTGAAAACTTGTGACACGGGGGTGGGGGGGCGGGCGGGGTGCTCGGAGAACCCGACTTTTACAGTGTATGCTCAATTTCCCAGGGGGGAGGAGTTGCAACCCCCCGTACCCCCCCCCCCCCCCCGATTCGCCCCTGATTGTGGGCATTTATAAGTTGTTCATATGCAGCTATGGATGGGAAGCATACACCGGTCAGTGATGCTGTAAGAAAACACGGGAACTAAACAACGACCTAACGGTCAGCTAACAGAGTTTCAGTTATTGAACACAACCGTAACTCAGCATACATACATTCATAACTCACAACTTTAGAGAAATGAGAGAGTTGACGAATGGTATCCGTATTGCGTTGGAAGGGGCGCCAAGGGAAACTGAATGTAGGTTATTGTTTATGTTACCCATGGGGGGAGGGGGTACTTAATACATTGCTGTGGGCGCGGTAAAGCCCCCCCCCCTTTTTTTCACCGCCAAAATCCGCTCGGTCTGGGCGTTTCAGAGCTCCCCCCCCCCCCCCACCACACACACACCTTCCGGTCGCAAGTCATTAAACTCATTCTTTTTCTTCATAAATGTCCGCTCTATAGGGGTATCAAGGGGCACCCATGGCCCCCCCCCCCCAACCAAATTCGTATAATAGTACCCCTTCCCCCGGGATATGATACTATGTAGCCACAAGCGAACCATGTGACCGGGTGGTCTGAACTAATAATCCGTAACCTCGTTAAATAAAAACATTTCATGCAAATCAAAGCAATAGTTGTTTGTTTCTAGTCTATATACGCATTTAAATCCCCGTTGATAATGATATAACATCACTTAAAGCCAAAGCACTAGTTGTTTGTTTACAGTCTATATACGCATTTAAATCTCCGTTGATGATATGACATCACTTGAAGAATAAGACTGCAATCACTTTCTGTTTCTCAATATAAATACGTACCTCGTTCTGGAATTATACGGTAGTCATGGCAATCTTTTTACTGATCGTTCAGTGGCCTTAACAGCAATCTGGCGTAAGATGCGAATCCGTCGTGAGCCGAAATTAATTCCGTATTTATGGGAGACAGGTCAAATTCGTACACCGGGTTTGATATTGTAGCTGAAGGATTGCAGACATCCGGTTACTAGCATTGATTCTAAGAATGCACTTAGTAGGCTATCCATGGAACAGTGGTTCCGGAAGAAGAGCCAAAGTGCACGTGGCTCGTGATAACCACTCATGCGTGACTCGAGTAGTGTGCGGTGGCAGGATATTGCGAATCGCCGGCGACATGCACGGACGTCTGTGTGAAGGATGCAGAGGGGGCAGGGGGGGGGGACAAGCGGACAAGGCCTCTGGGTCGGTGGGTGGGTGGGAGGTGGGCAGCGCGTCGGCGATATTAGGCCGTTCGGGGGGTAGTGGGGTGACTCATACGTGGTCAATTAAATAGGACGTCTCCTGCAATATTAACGCTATTACAGCAACGCCCCCTGGAGTACACAGTCCCATGAAAGTGCTTCCGCCCGAAGACGTCGCGATGAGCAGGCTTAAATTAAACGAAAAACACGACCCCCATCCCCACCGATACCCTCAAGCCTCAATCATACACACTCACCCTAAAAGGGAACACTTGTCATGGGAAAGGTTAAAGTTGAAATTCCAGGCAAGCCCAGCATGGTAAATGTTACAGCTTGAATTGCCAGAGGTGAAGTTTATTTTTATTTGACGGTGCTTTTATAAGACTACTGCAAATGTTCCCTGCTCAATTCCAGAGGCGCTTGCTCCAGCTATATCCTCATACCATAGAGCGACGAAAGCCGTTCACGAGAATACTTATGCGAGAAGATTTAATACAATAATACAAGGGTCAAGGGGACAATATAAAATGCGACTGGGGAACTAAATGTAGATTATTGTATATGTTAACCATGGGGTGGGGGGGGGGGCACTTTATACATTGCTTTGGGCCGGGGGGGTGCGCGGTAAAGCCCCCCCCCCCCCGCTGCTTCCTTACAGGTCGGTTGGTTGGTTGTATATTGAGGACGCGTTAACCACTTTTGGTCATATCGCGTCGATGGGAGAAGGAAGGGAGAGTTGAGCCATGTCACCGGGGGGAACCGGGGCGTAAGCATGGGTCGAATTACCGATCCACGTGCTGCCGTTGGGCTCTCAGGTGACCAGATCACTCAGGGCGAGCGCTCTAACCCACTGGGCTACCGGGCCTGCCCCTACATAGATAGATCAGGCAAGATAGCGGCAACTGAGCATGATGTTGCGGCAAGGCGCGGTGACATAATTCACTCCAATTCTGCCATCTTGCCATGCATGAGGAGGTCTGCTGACATGAGCAGGGCCCAGAAGTTCATCGTTGGGTAAAACCTGGACGCCTGCCTGGCGAGGTGGTGACAAATATCGACCTGCTGCGTGGGTGACTCATCACCAGCCATGCGGACAGGTCAGGTCGCTCAGGCGAGATGTCGTTACAACGCCTACAACCGGTGATTGGTGTTTTAACTGGGGCACCTGTGCTGCAGTCATGAAGTCGGGTCAAGGAAGGGGGTAAAGGAACGACCAGCCGGCAATGATAAAAGGGGATATAAATCCCTGGGATAAATCATCAGATAGCAAGTCCTACATCCTCCAGTGAGAAGTCAACAAAGACGTGATTCGTCCATGTTGACAGTTAATGTAACTATATTCCTAACGTGTTGACCAGATGCCAGGCATATTAGACTATTAAGAATGCCTATCATGTTTTAGATGCTTGATAAGCTCCGCCTCGGGGCACGTTCGCCACTTTTACCTTAGGGTCTTGCTGTTAACTTATGTTGTTAGTAAACAATCCACAACTGTAAAATAATGCCCTATATGTACCTATTATATCAGACGTAGCTAGGAATTAATGGCCTACAGATCAATTTGAGTGAAAACTGGCCGAACTAGCCCCGGTCTTCCATATGTGATAACTATTGGACTGGTTATCATAGCTAGATATGTGATAACTATTGGACTGGTTATCATAGCTAGATATGTGATAACTGTTGGATTGGTTATTGTGGTACTAGTTAAAGAACGAGCTGGAGTACATTCGCCAAAATAAAGCACGAGACGCGATAGCGTCGAGTGGTTTATTTGGGGAATGCACGACAGCGAGTTTTTTAACGTACTTATAAAATTGTTATAACAAGGCATGATATGTGCTCACGTTTGGACTCAGGAATTGACTATTGTGTCAATTGCACTGCCCGACGAATACATGAGGCACATTGTGTAAACAACGGTTCGTCATTGTAAAGCCCCAGGGGCGTGGATGAAGTAGACATTTTGGAAGTCATTGCTTCTTAGTTTCGTGAAAACATCGCCCCCTGAAAAGCGACATGACGGACATAATGAGAAATGTATGCAATCGATAACTGTGGAATTTCCATATATGTTGAGATTTCTGATCTAACCCCCGCCCCTTTGGTGCATTGACTTATGCATTCCATTGTTTGTCTTGAAATTGGCAAGTTCTGTCAACACCAGCCAACTCGGCTCCGCTCAGCTCAGCTCGACTGATTATACCGTGACACTTGACGAGTCAATATTAACAACTGTTCTTTATCTAGATAATGCACAGTTTTTTCGTTCATTATTAAAATAAAGCACTGTTTTACCGTTCTTTATTTGAATAACGCACACTTACGTTAATACAACACGGTTAGGTCTGTTTTTTTATCCATTCTTCAAGATAATGAACACTTAAGACAAAGGCGTGACGTCACACAATTTTTTAAAGCTAGATATGTGATAACTATTGGGCTGATTATCATAGTTAGATATGTGATAACTATTGAACAGCTATGACAGCTATACGTGTTTTAGCTATTAGACTGGTTATCATGTCGTTCATGGCAGATACATGGGCGAGCTAGATATGTGTCCTGGCGTTCCTGCCAGCCACAGGAGCTATTTTATCGTTCATGGAAACCACTGCACAATGGTTAACCACGTCAGTGTTAAGGAAAGGAGAGGTAGTCAGCAGGGCGCACGGGTACCTGGGCATATATATGCCGCATAGCACGCACCAGCAAGTTTCGCATTGGGTGGTATCTGTTGTGGAAGCAGGGGGGCTCCATGATGTAGTGGTTAGCGCACTAGATCGCAGATCAGGTTCGAGTTCGGGCCCCTGGCATCTAATCTAGGGCATTATCCTCGATTCATCTATTCATCTTTCATCGTCTCGGGATGTCCCATGGCCCAGTTTATCACTTATGTGCACAAAAAAAAGGGTTTAAAACACTCGTTCGTCACTGTTATGGACACTACGTGTGCACTCAATGCTCGTACATGTATCTGCTCAGTACAGTAGTCAGTGTAAGTCTGTCGCAGATGTCACATTGTTGAGTGCATCTGTCGGTGTGAGCTATCGAGGGACGTTGTATCGTATTAACATAAACGATGTAATAAGATGGGTTATAATATCAGCTATATACATCCCACTTAAGAGACATGAAATTTCTTTTTAAAGACGCCTCATTCCCCGGGAGGCTTTACATTACTACAGTGGGGGGCGGGGGGGGGGGGGGCGCACATGTGCCATTTAAGGCTTATGGGGAGCGAGAGACAAGTGCGAGATTTTGTGGTCAGTTAGGGAGAAGTTTTTTTTGTTAAAAAAGGCATCCAAAATAGACACTGACAGTCATGGCAAAATATATGGAGGTTACCTATATGAGCACTTTCAATACAAACAGGGGTATATACTCAAGATCTGAAATTGTACTTGAACACTTGCGCAATCACCTGGAATATATATATACTGTAGTCAAGCAGGGGCGGATCTAGGAATTTGCCAAGGGGCGGGGGGCTGCTCTCTGAAAAACTTGCGACCGGGGGGGGGGGGGGGGGGGCGTGCTCGGAAAAGCCGACTTTAACAGTGTATGTTCATGCAGGTTCCCAAGGGGGGTGGGTTGCAACCCCTGTAACCACCTCCTAGATCCGCCCCTGCAGGATTGATTTCCAAATCAGAGTTGATTTTCAAATCAGGATTGATTTCCAAATCAGAATTGATTTCCAAATCAGAATTGATTTCCAAATCAGAATTGATTTCCAAATCAGAATTGACTTCCAAATCAGGATTGATTTCCAAATCAGGATTGATTTCCAAATCAGGATTGATTTCCAAATCAGGATTGATTTCCAAATCAGGATTGATTTCTAAATCAGGATTGATTTCCAAATCAGGATTGATTTCCAAATCAGAATTGACTTCCAAATCAGGATTGATTTCCAAATCAGAATTGACTTCCAAATCAGGATTGATTTCCAAATCAGGATTGATTTCCAAATCAGGATTGATTTACAAATCAAAATTGATTCTCAAATCAGGATAAATTTCTAAATCAGGATTGATTTCTAAATCAGGATTGATTTCTAAATCAGGATTGATTTCTAAATCAGGATTGATTCTCAAATCAGGATTGATTTCCAAATCAGGATTGATTCGATTGATTCCCAAATCAGGATTTATTCCCAAATCAGGATTGGTTCCCAAATCTCGATTGACTCACAGATCAGCATTGATTATCCAATCAGCAGTGATTCCCCAATCAGCTAGCAATGACTCACAGATCAGCCTTAATTCCGCAATCAACATTGATTCCAATCAGCATTGACTTACAGATCAGCATTGATTCAGCAATCAGCATTGAGTCACAGATCAGCGATATGTAGATCAGTACTGACAAGCAGATCAGTTATCAATATGAACATCATTTTGGATACGTTTTACATGAGATCAATAAATCTCGAGTAGACATGCGCCTAAATACCGATGAATTCATTTTTATTTGGTATTATGCATAATAGTTACAGGAAAAATGCGAGACAAATCAGTGTTTACTTCATTATGTTGATTTAAAACGTGTAATCTGGTTTCGCTTTGGTCAGTCCATAGGCCTATATCTTAATTCGGGACTGGTGCGAAAAATGACAAAACGATCCATTTATTCCGTTCACGATTCAATGTCATATGGCTATAGAGATACCAGCTTCTCGCACTCCCTGGACTGCGGCCCATTGTGACACCAGGTCTGGGATAAACCCATCTCGCACTCCCCGACTGGGTACTTTCGAAAATGTTCGATCCGTCACCTCTCAGGACAAAATTTGACATTGCTTCTTGCATGGGATGGGTCGATCTCAGCATAAATCTCCTACCCTATCCTATTCTATCCTATAAAGGGTCGGACAGGATATCGGAGACTTGTGCTGACATAAACCCATCTCGCACTCGAACCAATGCCACATGCATATCATTTTACATTTGCAATAACTCTGTATAATACTACTCACTTAATTAGCCATTAATTACCACTGTTGTGAAGATATATATCAGCTTTTATTTACGTCGGCTGAACCATTTCTTGTCAAAGGGAACACGTCAGGCTTATGTCAGACTTGAATGCCGATTAAAAGGGTCAAATAAGGAACAATAATAAAAAATCTTAAACTTAACCATATGTATAGAACTGGATATTCTTCACCTGTACGATCTTTCAGTCGAAATATGTTCATGTCCTGTTCACTTTGTGGGACTACACACTCTTATTGCATTGCCACTCGTTTGTATCCTGGTCTATAAGACATTCGCGGGGATGAAGTGAAGATGTATGTGCAGCTATCAGCTCTCACCAGTCCGTAGTCTCAGATAGTGATTGGTCAATCTGTACACGTAGCTTAATTAAACCCTCCGCGGAACTGACATCGATGACGTCATTCGGCGCAACGATGGGAGATTCCTGAACGGTGATCCCAGCTGCCATAGCACGCACCATCTGAGATTACGGGGATTCCGATGTGTCGACCGTACCCGATGGCGTTGAGACCGAAAGTGTTGACGTCGGGGCGTCGCCTAGGCGATGCTGGTCTAAAGCGTGGTGCCATTTGATGGCGTTGAAATGACGTCTGCCGGAGAGGTCGAAGCGATCTCGACGGCGGAAGAGGTGTCACTCTCCGTCGGTGTGCTTTGCCGAGTCGTGGCGCCACCTGTCGGAGATGTCGGGGTGGTCCCTACAGTGGAGGAGGTGTCACTCTCCGTCGGTGTGCTTTGCTGAGTCGAGGCGCCACCTGTCGGAGATGTCGGGTTGATCTCGACGACCGAGGAGGTGGTGGCGCTGTCCATTGACGTGGCGGAAAGCGACACACGAGAGGACACGGAAGTAGGAGAGGCGGAAATCGAAAAAGAGGAGGATGAAGAAGCAGAGGATGAAGAAACAGAGAGCGAGGACGACGAAGAGCGGGAAAATGAAGAAGAGAAGGAGGATGACCCCGACGTGAAATCTCCGGGGGTTAAACTTCTCCATGAACTGAAGGTGCGATCAGTTATCGGTGTGAGTCCGCTCGTCAGCTCAACAGTAACTGAACTGATCTCTGCATTGGTTGTACCCATCGTCTGAAGGGGCGTCCCCGTAGTCTTAGGATCATCGGCGTCGCCGCGAGTGACTTAAACACAAAGACGTATTAAAATGTATTGATATTAAAACAATGACATGCAATTGTGCACATAAAGGGACCCACTGGGCCGTTATAACCATGATGCAAGAGCGTCAGTGTTAGATTGCATGGGCGTTTGGTAATTTTGACATCATGCTGCAACAATCCGCTGTCATTGGTTTGGTATGCCTGACCATCGCTATAGGGGAAGAAACAACAATTACTCTGCAAGATAAAGTTACCCATAGAGCAATATTTTCCTGGAAACAAAAGCGTTTGACACAACCTGGGGAATCTTGTTTGGGCAAGTAAGAAAAGCGGGCTTGCGACCGTTTAGGGGGGGGGGGGGTCCACGTCTCAGCGTTCTTCCTCAAAATAAGAGGGTCCACTGAATAAGACTTGCAACCGGGGAGAGGGGGAGGGGCACTGAACAAAATTGCGACAAGGGGGTTCACCAAATTTTTGACGACCACTGGGGGGCGGGGGGAAGCACTCAAATCTTGCGACCGGGGAGTTCTATAACTCAGAAAGCGTTCTTCCGCAAAAATGGGGGTTCCACGCTTCAGCTGGCCTAAATTTTGCATTGAAAAAGGGCATTCTTCGTCAAAAAGGAGGGGGTCCGGACCCCTAGACCCTCTTCCTGGATCCGCCCATGTATAGACTATGGATCTAACCTGTAAGATTTGTTTTTCCTAACTTTAGAGGATATATGAATGTAATGATAATTTCGGTGTCCAAGTATGGCGTTATGATATCACTCAGAAGCTCGAATTTTATTATTTTTTCTGCTTCGATTGCGACTGCAAGTCCCAAACCCATATTACCACCAGGGTCATGGTTAGCAGTTGAGAAATGTAAGGAATTAGATAACTGTTTGAGAACAATGAGTTACCTTCAAATTTGAAAGAAAAATGTCTTGCCAAATTATATTCTAAAATAACATTCTCTCTCCAATCCGGGCCAGAATAATAGGCCTAATTCAACATAAAACCTTCAGACATGACAGCACATGGTTCGCGTTGTTAACCGTATTATGTTTATATCAGTGTCCCCCACCGCCACCCCCCTGTTAGTCCCTTTATTAATCCGGCCCTAGAACGCTAGCCGATACCCCGTTATCCCCACCCCTCTCCCGAACAAAACATACTGGCGACTTGGACCGTAATGTCGTAGTTGGTCCTAGTTTATTGGGGTAGGGGGGGGGGGTCGGGTAATACATATTTCGTGATCCGTGATTGTACCTAAAATTATTATCGTGATCGGGAACTGAGGATAATTATTTACGTGATTCGTGAGTAATTCTCGTGATCGTGATTTGGGTAAAACTGCAAATCCGTGATGTGTGATTGGAAACAATTGTTTTCGTGATCCCTGACCTTGTGATCGTGATTTGCGCGACTACTATGAATATTCTAGCAGTCTGAACTCATTATGGAACGACATTACTCACATCGAACAGTTGTTTCCATTTGTTGCGGGCATGCTTGGAGGGTGTCATCAAGAATCTGACTGATCTGGTGTATTTTGTTTAAAAAATGTTATGTTAAGTCTAAAATGTGTATTCGTGTATTTTTTACATTCAGTAGTCCAATGCGTCGGTCAAGTGGCGGCCTCATGTTGTTGGGCGTGACGATATACCAATGTTGGCCCACTAGACAAAACTACTTGATCTACTTGAAGCTCCCTATTTAAAACTAGCCAACCAACTCAAGTAGGCCTACGTTGGAGTTTATGTCGTAGTTTATGTTGATTTATATTATAGTCGCCGCTCCCAGAAGACATCGGTAAAGCTACCCACGTATAGCCACCTGCAACGCGAATTTTTAGAGTTTAAATGACTTGCACTTCGTGCCTTTTATAGTTTCAATGTAACTCATCGGTAAATCTAAGCTTTACTTGCACATGTTTTACGAATATGTACTGTTATGTCTATAAGTATTTCGGGCCTGATGGGCTTGAAAACTCAATAAACTCACGCTCAGGCGTGTTTTTCTGGGCCATAAATATGCAAATATATACCTTTTGGGCAAACACGATCCTTTTAAGGATGCTCAGCATACATCGACCCCACCTGCTCGAAACTAGGACAGCGGCGCATGAAATAAAATGTTGGTGTCTTAGGCATCCTGTGCGCAATTTGAAGTTAAATTAGACTAAGAAACCTCCAGTGACAATTAAATGGAGATAGACCAAACTTTTATTTAAGTCTATGATTATGTATGTATGTTGTGTATGTGCAAGTATTACCCGAATGTGACATGAAACGATAATGAATTTCTATTAACTCGATCCCACCCCGGTCTGGCCGTCTGCCATTCCCTTCACGATCATGACATGCGAAGTGTTCACGAAGTGTTTCGGTTTTCAAACCACGCCTTCACATCGAAAAAACATGCATTTGCACACCGTCTGCCATGCTTTCTGATGGTCATGACAAACCAAACGTTCACATGGTATTTCAAGGCCTCTCTCGGTCATGATAAACCAAGCATTCACACTATCTGCCAAGCCCTCTCACGGTCATGCCGTACCATAATTTCACCCCTGGGGAGAAAGTGGGGTACTGAATACATTGCTGGGTTTGGGAGGGTGTCGCACCACCCCCCCCCCCTCACTTTTTCACCGCCCAAATCCGCTCGAAAGCAACCCTCTGTGCAAACGCACATTTTCAGAGCCGCCTGCCCCCCCCCCTCCCCCCCCCCCCCCCGTTCGACACGAAATGAAATCTACGTCTTGTGTGTTATGCGCTTATTACGTAATAGAGTCGTCATAATGCGCCCATATCGCCCAATTGTAGTGCAAACATTATAAAATAGCCTACCTCACCTGCACGCATAAATTTGTGGGATTGTGCACAATCGCACGCGAGATCTATAGATCTATTCTTCAATATGGACAATTTGTAATTCCCAAAAGCCTTATTTCAATGACGGACCTTGGCGATGCGCGTGTCGATCAATATTGTAAAAATGGGTCGAGAACTTGCATAGCGAACATTAACTTATTATTAATTACAGATCCATAAGCATATGATTGATTACGAAATCTAGAAGTGTATGTTATATATGGAACACCTCCTGTCACTTACCGAGTAATACGGTAACGGTTGCTACCAGCGCCAACACGACCAACACCAACACTACCACCAACGCCACGATACGGTTAAAACGCTTCTTCTTGACAACGCTACTGGCTTCTATCGTATGGTAGATCGTGTCTTCGACTTCAAAATCGAACCTTGGCAACGCCAAGAATGGCACATTTGTATTGGTTCCTGGGTATCCAGGCAAGTCTCGGGTTGCTGGGGTGAAGTTTTTGCTGTCAGGAGATGAGAACATTTCCTTGTCACTGATGTTTGGTCTTGGAATGTGAAGCTTAAATGAAAACATAAATTAAACAATAACAGAGACTCATTTCATTTAACTAACTCACCAAAACGAACGTTACTTAGGAAATACATTTTTAATTTTTCAAGAATAAAGAGTACAATGAAATATAGATGCAAGCGTGCGACCATCGCCACACCATTATGCGATAGCATTGTGGCTAACAGTAAGCCTAAAGGGGAGGCGGAAGAGGAGAGGTGCGAAGGTTGGCGGGTGCGGGGATGAAGGGGGGGGGGTGCAGGTTGCCGGTTTCCACACGACCTAATATACAATTACTTCTGGGGCGAAATGCGAAAAGTCAATCGATCAACTAAAGAAGTGCAATGACTTTGCTTATTTTATTTTACTTAATTGTCAGGGAGTGGAGTCAAAAGAAATGACAAATATTCGGTGATACAGTGTTAAATTATCCCGAAACAATGGTTGGTGGCACAGGCGTTCATAACTGTTGACAATTCAGAAAAATAAACGTCACTTCCTCGTCTGGTCAGCGCGCAGGGTGAAACTTTGCTCTTCCAACCTCTAACCCAGTGGCGGATCCAGGTGTGAGGGCTGGTGGCGGGGGGGGGGGGGGCTTTCAGGAACGAACCAAGCACTGTTAAAGTCTTATTTTTTATGTAAAATATTCTCACACGGGGTCTGGCGCCCCCCCCCCCCCCCCACCTTTCGCAACTTCCTGGATGCGCCACTACAACCTATTGTTCATGGGAGAGGCTTTGCGGAGAAGTATAACTGTGAGTGGGATGGGGGCGTTAATTTGACATTGGGCCCTAACTTTATCTTAAGACGTCCGAGCAATGAGCACTTTCTACATGGAATAAATGCAGAAGGAATTCTATATATTATGTATATATATATCTATTTAGTTGTTTTATGCTACATTAATGGGGTTTGGGGTTTGATAGGGGATGCATGGGTGTAGCGATTTAGGCGCAACCACACAACTTTACCCCTTTAAACACTCTTTGTTATGTGACCATACGCTCGAGTTGCGTTAGGGTCTGTTACCCCCCCCCCCCCCCCACAATATGCATATATTACTTACCGAACGAAAATCCGAGCCGTCATTATCCACCATGGTGCTACTTGCAAAGAACAATCTTAGTTCGATAGTAAGTCTTATGTCCTTTGTTTCTATATCGCCGCTTTGAGTGTAGCGAAGAGCCCAGTTCGCCAGGCGAATTATCCCCCTTCACTGGGCGTCACTTCAGTTAGGTCAAGACAAGGAGAAAGAACGTCGCGACAATATTGTGCACAAGGATCCGATATACGTTGTATCTCTCGTATGGATGAACTATTGCTGCGCTTTATCAATGTCGTTCACCGCGCATCGAAAACCAACCGACGCTCTTGTCACATGTATAGCACAGTCCAGCAAGCGGCACGTTTCGCGGATCTGTTCTTCTTGAGATAATGCGGTCACCGAATATACTTGGACCCTTATAGCAGGTCGGTTGTACTTCACACGACCGAACCACACCCCGAGGTACACTTCAAGAGGATGAATTGATCAGTTTGCCAAGGGCCTCTTGAATTCGAGAGGTTCCTCAACACGAAGGCAAGATCACTGCGGATTAAAGCTGCTCAAGTGTCCACGTATATGATATAGTTTTGAAATATTGCCTGATTTGGTAAATCTTTAAGAACTAGATCAATATCATATCTATCTTCGAGTTAAAAGGTAAAAAACGGCAGCTAATGTCTTAATGTGAAACTGATATAAATGCATCATGTGGATATCAATGATAATAAGATATTCTCAAAGAAAGTAGTCTGTATTAGCAGCTTTAAGTAACAGTTCATCGGGTTTGGTAAGAATTTGCATATAACTTCTCTTCCTGATTACGCGTAGTTATATTTAATAACTGTAGTTATTCCATGATGTCGGCTATATATATATATTAGATGGGTAAACAAACGCATGCAAATAGAAGTTGCAGCAATTATTGCATGTTTATTGTCGTGTAAACCTGAGAGGATTAGATCATCACGCCCAACATGGGAGTGGGGTGAGGACTCTGGATCCCCCCACCCCCCACCCCCTTCTCCCACTTCCTGGATCCGCCAGTGTTTCCTATAAAGATATTACCTGAATGAGAATCTCTATATGTTCAGCAATGCATAATAAAAAAGATGATGGGCGGGACGGATATTAAACAGGCATTCAACCGAAACGGTGTGAGAGGTCTATGTACTACTTGTAAGTTAATGTCGTCTTCCGAGGTGATCAACTTATGTAAAATCCATGTCCTTATGACTCAAACCCACTACATTACAGAACAGAAAAATAATGTCGTGACAGAACAATAGAGTGACGTCATCATTGGATTTTACACCCTACTCCGACACTTGTCTCAAGTGTTCGGGGGTTTCTCAAGTGTCAAATGCAATGACGATGGAAAATACGGTTTTGCAAAATTGGGGTTGGCATCCGTCCGTCTGCGAAAGACGATGGATTTGGCAGCTTTGGCCTTTGTTAGATTTCATATGATACGATTTGCGTCGCGGCATTTGCGCTTATGGCTGAATAACCCTATCTGTGTCCGACAGAGCTTCCCGCAGTCGTCGCATCGATGACCTGTCGATAGGTCTTGGTTTATGCTCACTGGATGCCTTGATTGGCGTTTTAAGTCCAGTTTCTCAAACCAGAGCCCGTCGTGGTGGGCCATTCCCTCACGCACGACACGTGACCATTCCCTCTTTTGTATCGATGCCGAAAGCATTCATGTCACGCTTGCAAACATCATTAAACCTGAGCTTTGGCCGTCCGGTTGGCCTTTTGCCATCGGCAAGCTCACCGTAGAGCACATCCTTTGGAATGGGTTCATCTTGCATTCGATGAACGTTTCCAAGCCAACGAAGACTTTGTTGTTTCACAAGAGCAAGACTGCCCGGTAGGTTGGCCCTGGCTAACACATCGGCGTTTGTTACCTTGTCTTGCCAAGAAATGCCTAAAATGTTTCGCAGGCAACGAAGATGGAAGTTTTTTTCTTGGCCACAATATGTAGTCCACGTTTCTCTGTCATACAGCAGGCTACTTAGAACACACGCCCTGTATATTGGGCATTTTGGTGCGAATGGTTAGTTTCTATTTTTGCGAAGCACGTTTGTTTAACCTACCAAAGGTGGTGGCTGCCTTCCCAATGCGAGTATTTATTTCTTCGTCCAGGGATAAATTATCTGGGACGGTACTTATTAGGAAGCACCTCCGCTTGGACTTAGCACGCAATCTGGAGAGATTGTACGATTTCCCCTCGATCTGGTGTGCAGGTAAACCCCCTCCGCATCCTCATTAAATGCATGCGAAAGGAGCACAGATAAGAAGATGCCAAATAAAGTTGGTGCAAGGAAGTTTGAACAAGAAAAAAAGAACATATGTCCAGATTTGAAATTGACTTGGGTAAAGGAGTTTCGGTTGTTAGGAATAAGTTTTCATGTTGACTTAAAGAAGATGGTAATGATAAATTATGAGTCCAAAATTGCCGAATTTGAAAAGATATTGAATGCATACAGTAAACGAAGGCTTTCGCTCCGTGGTCGGGTCACAGTAGTAAAAACTCTTGCCTTGCCGAAATTGATACATGTGATGTCTGCTCTACCTATGCCGGAAAAGCGTTATCTAGACAAAATTGACGGTGCCATTCGAAATTTTATTTGGAACAAGAAAAAACCTAAGCTCTCGTTAAATAGAATGGCCCAGTCAATAGAAGAGGGGGCGTTAACCTTACGCATACAAAATCTATGTTGCAAACTTTGAAATTGACTTGGATTCAAAAACTTATCCTGCAAGATGGAGAATGGCAAGATTTATTCTGTGATACTATTTGTGGTGAAAAAGTACATTGTTGGGAATTAGATTTGCATTCATTAAGACATTTTATTAAGGTAGAAAATCCATTTTGGGCTGATGTTTTTAATTCCTGGTACTGCTACCGGCAACTGAGCAAGGATATTGAGATTACCCGTAATGTGTTGGAGTATCCTTTGTAGAATACATATTTTATGACTAATGAAAATGTTATATGTAGAAAGACCGAATTTATCAAGAAAGGTATAGTGTTTGCTAATGATGTTATTAACGAACAAGGGGAGTTCATGGGCTGGAATGAATTTTGCATAAAGTTTGATATCCGCATAACTTTCTACGGGCTGATCCATTCTATTCCCAGAGAATGGAAATATGAAATGTTAAGAGGAGGTATAATGCTAAAATCAGTTGTTTGTAAATTTACGAATCATATAAAGCAGATGAAGCGTGTGTGCAACGAAACTTATAACACATTAGTTAAATCACTGATATACGGGCGGAATAATGAGCGTAAATGGTCAGATATTTTAGGTGTACAAATAGAAAGGGATACATGGAAAACATTATATAAATTACCGGTGAACGCCACTACGGATGAGAGAATGAGAAGTTTTCAGTTCATGATTTTATACAGAACAACCGTGACGACTAGGTTCTTATACACGAGTAAAATAGTTAACTCTGATATGTGTGGCTTTTGCGGTAACGAGTGTGAAACGATCGAACATCTATTTTATTATTGTCAACCAGTGAAGTCATTATTATCAGAATTTATAGCTTTGTTTAGAAATGTCACTGAAGAAGACATTGGCACATTCATTTCGGCTCAGACTGTGATGTTAGGAGTGACAACCTCGCCTTTTTCTCGCCTGCTTAACCATATAATTATCATTGGAAAAAAATATATCTATCAGTGTAAATGGGCTCATGTTACCCCTATTCTTTGTGGCTTGATAAATTGTATTAAATATTATTACGATATAGAAAAATTTGGAATAACAGAACAATATCGTAGCGAGACAATATTTCTAAGAAAATGGAAACCGGTCATCCCTCTTCTAGCATGATCCCTCTCTGGCACAGTTGTATATTCTTAACAATATAACATATATTCTGTCTGTCTGATGTCACAACTTGCTGTACGATTATGGGAAAAAAAAAAAAAAAAAAGGTTGGCGCAAGAACACAACCCAGCTTCACGCCATTTCTGACTTGGAAGCTCCGTCGTATGTTCCGTCGGGGGCAGCCAATAGACTCCCAGATTGTGTACAACCCATGAAGATCTGCTGACAGTATCAAAAACCTTGGTGAGATCAACAAAAGCAAGGTAGAGGGGCTTGTGCTGCTCTCTACATTTCTCCTGGAGTTGACGCAACGAGAATAGCATGTCGACAGTGGAACGTCCGGCTCTGAAGCCGCACTGCGCTTCAGGATACACTCTGTTCCCCTTTGTTTTTGTAGAGCGTAACTATATTGGCATCACGCATATCATGTGGAACAGTACCATTGTTCCAGCAAAGGAAGAGAAGCTGGTGCAGATGAGGGAGCAATATAATTTTCCCACACATAATTACTTCAGCAGGAATCCTGTCATTGCCAGGCGATTTCCCGCCGTCCACGGAATCGATTGCCTGTCCCAGCTCGAAAGCTGTTGGACCACTGTCCAGATCGTCCATGACCGGCAGACGGGGTAGTGCATCAAGCGCCATTGGCGATTCATGAGACCCGTGCGCGTACAATGAGACATGGTGTTCCACCCAGCGAGACATCTGTTGGCTACGATTTGTAATCACCTCGCCATCAAGTGATTTTAAGGGGGCTGTTTTAGTGACCGTGGGGCCCAGGCCTTTCTTAATTCCGGTGTACATTGCCTGCCTATGAACTCTATCTGAAGCCTCCTGGATTTCCTCACAGAGGTTTATCCATTATTGATTGGCGCAATAACGCGCAGTTTTCTGTACTGCGTTTCTCGCCAGCCTCGGCTGTAAAAGAAACGTGTTTGTCGGATTTTGATTGCGTTGTACGTGCTTTTCATTTTTGGCTTCGATAAGTGGTTCCATCTCTGCTGAGTGAGCAGCGAACCAGTCCTTGTCAGATTTCATTTTCCCGAACGCTGTCATCGCAGCGCCGTAAATGGCAGAGCGCAGTGCCCCAGCATTTTTGTACATCAGAAGATTGCACCGCCCCTTCCCCCGCGCTTATCAATTGTTTTGCATATTTGAGAAAAACCAGAAATGAGAAACTTCCTCCCTTCCATCTCCGTCTCAGTAACCATGGACTAGTGCCGTCCGCCATATGCCTGGAGTACGAATGACGTCACGCTCAGGCTCATTGGATAATCGCATACATGAATACTTAATGAGCTTCAGGATTCGGAGTGAACCAGACTGATAAAATGGCAGCGAACACAGTGAAACCAATCACCAAGCGAAGCGAAAGTGACGTTTAATATGCTTTACAGAGTTTGTTATTATATGTTTATGGCCATTGACCTTATAATTACAGTGGTCTAATGTTTGTCTTGGACATCAGTCTTCAGTGAATCATTTATCTGTACAATACTGATCATTGTTGATAAGCTGAATTATTGTCCAGCTATGATAGTTTTTTTTTCTAGATTTGTATAATTTTTACACCATTTGTAGATCATTATATACTTAGCTCAAAAAAGAAAGAAAAATTTCACCATGCTCGTCAAAGAGCTAAATACATTTCAATAAGAGGCCAGTTTTCGACGTATTTTTAACGTTTGCTCATATTTATTTCGCAGCGCTGTCAACATCACGTGTAATCAAAAATCCCAGTTAAAAATATTTAAAATATGGCTAAACTGATAAGGGGTCTCTCATTTAAATGTTTTTAGATCTTTAACGAACATGGCGACATATATATGTTTTTCCCGTTTTGGGCTCAGTATATAATGCTCTTCAAATGGTGTAAAAATTATTAAAATGTGGGAAATACTGTGTCATTATCAATTTTAGTTCGACTCCCCTATGCTGCAAGAGTGATTTTATTGTGAAGCCCCTAACTACCATTTCCACGTCATCTGTATCAAGTTTATCTAAGCACCCACTGTCCACGGTGAGCTATTTGTCACGATTCTCTCAAACGCCTTTGAAACAAAAACATAAAAATCCCTTCGAGCAATTCCAGTTAAAACCTTATAATTCGTCGTAGCTTTCTACTGAGACTACAGGGTGTCGTGATGGGGCGAAGTTGGTATAGTTTTGTACCCTAAACTCCGTTGCATCAATCAACACTGACCGTAAAAACAATGGGCGCATTTCTTTGGGCCAGGTTCGGTATCCCGCCCAGGGCCCGCAACACGTGACAGGGAACTTCCGAGTGGGCCGATAGGGATACGCCTATTGCAATGAAATGCACACACCGTTCACATCCGGTGCATATTAAGGTACTGGAACCAACTTACTCTCATCACCTTTCAATCAGCCGCCATCTTCTCCCGAATGTCCCGTGCTGTTTAGAGCGGGGCACATCGGCATACCGAATGCATGCGCGCGCACCCATACCCGGGTAAAAGAATTGCAGGGCGGTGAACCGATGCGTAATGTGCGTATTCGGTCCACCGTAGGGATACACCCGGGTTACCAAAGAAATGCGCCCAATGTTTGTCCGAATCTATTTAGGTATGCGCGCACGCGCACGCGCACGCGCACGAGCGAGGGCTATGTTTAGTAACTAGCAGGATTCGTACTCAAGGAAGTACTCAAGCCTCATCGCCCCCAGACGCTTCTCACTCTCCCCCCACCCCCTTTGCACCACCTCCTTCCACCCCCTCGCTGCCCACTCCCCCCCCCCTCCCTCCTCCACCACACCTCTTCCTCGTCGTAACTTCTGGATTGGCCACTGTACTACTCCTCAGCCGTCGCTCCACTATTGGGCGTATTGATAGTGCGTTAACCCATCATTAAAAAATGTGTGACGTCACGCCTTTGTCTTAAGTGTTTATTATCTAGACGAATGTACCGGAAAACAGATCTAGCCGTGTTTTATTAACGTAAGTGTGCGTTATTTACATAAAGAACGAAAAAACTGCATGTGCATTATCTTGATAATGAACAGTTATTGTTAATATTGACTCACGTCACTTCGCTATAATTAAGTGATCAGTCGAGCTAGCTGATGTTGTCAGAACTTGCAAATTTCATGGCAGACAATGGAATGCATAAGTGTGTAAGTTCCATGGGGGGGGGGGGGGGGTATTAGATCAGAAACTGTAAAAGGCATGGCAATTCGACAGTTGTCGATTGCATATATTTCTCGTGCCGCCTTTTAAGGGGGGGTCGTCTGACATTGGTCATGCCATTTCTACTGAAGGCGTCACATATGTGTTTAATAATGCAGAATACTATTGCAAAAGACATGACATCAGCGGATGATCTATTTTAAAGTAGAAGTGTTAAATCTCTAATATTGCTTTTGAGGGGGAGTTGTTTTCAGGGAAGTTAGGTGGGATGACTGGACCCTTGTGTGGGGATTTTGAAAATAAGACTTTCAAACTTTCTACTTCTCCCACGCCTTCCCACCCCCGCCCTCCGTCCTGGGGCGTCACATTGACTGGTGCATTAGTTGATCGGTCGTTTTGTCATTTAAGGCCAAAATGTTGTTCCCCTGATGCTCACTATAAGTGAGTGCAGTGCAATTGATAAATAGTCGATTTCCTGTGTCCAAACATAGAAGATGAACCACGCAAATCATGAGCAGAACTAATACCTTGTTATTACAATTTTATAAGTACGTTAAAGAACTCACTGTCGTGCATTCCCCAAATAAAGCACTCGACGCTAGATCGCGACTCGTCCTTTATTTTGGTGAATGCAATCCATCTCGTTCTTTAACTAGTACCTACATTAAGTGTCATTACGTGAGGTCCAGGCTGTAATATATCTACAGGCACTTGAATTACCATATAGTCCTAGATGTGTAAGTGTCCTATACGGTTCATTGCGGAGAGGAGTGGAGCACAATACATATTTTTTTGCAAGTGGCAGTCGACTCGATCTGATTGAATTAATGGTTTGGTCATCAGTGAGGTGAGCATTTATTAGTGTATTTACAAACCTCTGAAAATAAATTAAAAAATAATTATCAGGTGTGGGGTATAATGTCGGACGGGGGGGGTAATGTCGGACATGTGTGGGGTAATGTCGGACGGGTGTAGGGTAATGCCGGACGGGTGTGGGGTAATGCCGGACGGGTGTGGGGTAATGTCGGACGGGTGTGGGGTAATGCCGGACAGGTGATGGGTAATGTCGGACGGGTGTGGGGTAATGTCGGACATGTGTGGGGTAATGTCGGACAGGTGTGGGGTAATGCCGGACAGGTGATGGGTAATGTCGGACGGGTGTGGGGTAATGTCGGACAGGTGTGGGGTAATGCCGGACGGGTGTGGGGTAATGTCGGACAGGTGTGGGGTAATGCCGGACGGGTGTAGGGTAATGCCGGACGGGTGTGGGGTAATGCCGGACGGGTGTGGGGTAATGCCGGACGGGTGTGGGGTAATGCCGGACAGGTGATGGGTAATGCCGGACGGGTGTGGGGTAATGCCGGACGGGTGTGGGGTAATGTCGGACGGGTGTGGGGTAATGCCGGACAGGTGATGGGTAATGTCGGACGGGTGTGGGGTAATGCCGGACAGGTGTGGGGTACTGCCGGACGGGTGTGGGGTAATGCCGGACGGGTGTGGGGTAAAGCCGGACGGGTGGAGGGCAATGTTGGACGGGTGGATGGTCATGTCCAGCGGGTGGATGGTAAAAGGAGAACAAAATGGATGCATTATGATTGCTGTTCAATATATGTGACCATCAGGCCTTTTTGCCTCATACTTGTAATACATGTCATATATGTAAAACTTAATAGGGCGAGCGCAACTATTTTCATATCAAAAAAAGTTCCACTATTAAAAAAATGGTTGCCGATTTCTAGTGTAGCTCATCTATATAATCATTAATATATAACCATTCACAATGCACATGTAACTAAAAAAGATTGCCACTCAGACAGAAATCTGTAATTGTATACATAAACTGCATGTCAAAGCAATTGAAAATGAATAGGCCTGTATGTTTAATTCAAATAAGAACACAGATTGAAGTGATTATTAAGTGATAAAATATTGACTACGGTCCTATGCATGATCATTAATCAAACAAAACTGGCATGCAACCACTACCATGCACAGGTAAGCCAACATACTATCCAAAAGGTCAAAGCAGATTTTCTGATACACTTTATCTGTTAACAAATAAAAACAATTCTTTTGTGGGAAGCAAATATCAAACTGTTGGTAATTAAACAATTTGAAGTGGAAATTATATCATACAGAACATGATGGTCAATTTTGATACAAATTAATTAAATCAAAACAAATGTATAAAACCCTGCACTTATAACAGGAACATGTTATGCAATTTGAGGTTTTGAAGAAAAAGTAGCCTACATCCTACAAGACAATTTAACATATATCATAAGATATTGATTATTATATGCTAGTTCATAAAGCAACTGACCATATATATAGCCACATTTCCACATTGCTGGATAAATCAGAACCAATTTTAAGATTATATGATTTCTAGTATTTTGACCAAATCTCGGACCAGAAGAATATTAAACCCTGAACATGCTGAATGTAATTAGCAGCTCCAATTAGCAAAGTCAATTAGATTGAGTAATAACAAATGAACCCCTGCGTGGAAATTGACTGAGCTGAGTGTGACAGCTACTCTGTCTGTGAAAATCATAAAGCACACTATAATATAGGCATACAGGCCTACATTTTCATTTGCTTTGACATGCAGTTTGTGCGTATCCACCTCAAGTACAGATTTAAACTCCCATGTATATAGTTGCCTTTCAGAGTACCAATCTTGTTGAGTTATGCATCGATCATGAATGAAAATATATGAACTACGGTATAATTACTGGTATTCTAGAAGAGCTGCACCAGAAATCTTGCCATATAGTCTTCCTCCAAATTTTGCTTTCTAGATGTACATATACCCAGGGAATTCAGTATACGAGTATATGAGATATTATAGATGTAATTTCCATTATATTTAATATATATTAAGATAACCTCCCTCTAAATTAATTTAAGAGAATGCTAATAAAGTTGATTTTCAGTCCAAAGAAATTTATTGTCTAACAAAAGAGTAATTTTGTGGTAAACAAATGAAATACTTTTTTTGGAACAGTTTTGTACAATATCATTCATTGGATTTTTCATGTTTGTGATTGTGCATGGTACCAGTGATGTTTGTAAATATATTTGCATAGATGACTTTATTCATATAGGCTTAAATTGAAAAAAACCTGTACCAAAATATTGTAAATCTTATTATAGATAACTTATTTTTTGCTCTAAACAATCTACCGGTAAATAGTATATTTACCAGCTTTTTACTCATTATCTAATCGGACTATTTATAATTGACAATAGTTTTATATGGAAATGGTTCTTGGCGTATCAATTGACATGCAATAACACTATTTTTTTGTCACTCTTACTCTTAGACTATGTATAATAATTATCCCATTGCTATTTATCTGTAGCAACGCTTTTTAGCCATGAAAACAGAAATTAGCAAAAAAGATCCTTAGATCAAATGTTTTTATGGTGAGCAGTGGCTGGTCTCGAGGGAGGACGTACGCCTCCTGTCCCGGGGGTCCCCCTCTCCTTTTTCATGAAAGAGAGAAGATGTCATTTTTCATTGCAAGTTAATTAGATGCCATCTTAGATATGAACATGATATGAACCCGCCAATTTCTGTGTGCACCTCCTGCCAGTTCTGGATCTTTTTTACAGTAAAATTGCTGCCAGGGCATAGCATTGTAAGTAAACCCTCGTCTAGCCCCCCTACAAGTACGATTTTCAAATGTACCCCAAAGTGGATCCCCCTCCCCTCTGTGGATCGAAGTCTGGTCAGCCTACAAATCGTGGTCATGCCGCTAAACACCGACAGCGACACAGTAAATTAACACTGAAATTTAGTAGGGACTACTGTCAGTGCCACCAAAGAATATATGAAAGATTGTGTAGAGTCTCTCTAGACAATCTTTGGTGCCACTGACACGGGTGTCAGTGCCACTGCCAGAGCCACGGCTAGCCTGAAACTATGTTTGGACCGTGGGTGACTTTCCCCTACGCCATGCACTGCAGTCTTGTGACAAGTGTCAAGACTGTAGGTCTGTAATATATGGGGTTTTCATGAAGTAGGTCCTTAGTTCGCATTGTAGTACATACGTGTACATTAATTATTCCCCATTTTATTAGCGTACCGCACGACCTCTAGCGAGTGACGTCACTCTGGAGGCGCTGGGTTTTGCGCGCGCTTGAAGGTCTTCCGCGGGAAGCCGAGAGTGCGCGGGACGCAGATCACTGAAAACGCAAAGTAACCGGCCAATGAGGTTCGGATAAGCCTCAGTCCCGAGTAATTGTAAGTACCCAACCTGTGGGCTTTCAATTACACGTTAGTTAGTTCAGCCTAGACACCGTTTTGCTGTAAATACTATTTAGATAAGACCTGATTAAATCCACTTGTTGATATCGCCATCATTGTCGTTGACGTTGTTGCTTAATTTCCACAAACGGATCGCCCCGAACCTGGGTTAAAACGAGAAGTACAAGGCGTTCCCTGGTCAACAAACCAATGGGTTTGTGGCCGGGGAATAGGGCTGTACAGTCACTTCGGGATCTTATCGAGAGCCCACGAGACAGGGATACCTATGCTCTACGTCAATGCCTAGCATCAACAGCCTGTACGTGCTGCCTACCTTCCGGTTGTTTGCCTTCACTCGCCTCACACACAAGATCGGCTAAAGCTGTCCTTGGAAGCACAAGTAACCACTGAAGTTATGTGCATATCCGAATTATAACCATCCGAGTAGATTTATGTAATATATGAGCGGTTAGGCAGTTGATAAACCAGAATGCGGTTGTCTCATGGGTGACTGTCAGTGTCAGGCGATCTAATGTGCTGCGCGGGGTTTTCTATGTCGCATGACGTAATAATCATCATGACGCGCGTGTCTGCGCGCGGTATCTATGGTTACGTAACAACGCTCCTTATATGGACTGAGCAGGTGAGGACACTGGTGCTCTGTTTGTCGTAGAACTGTAAACATCGATGATTTGGCTCAAAATACAACGCTTCCAACAGTCTCATCGAACGGACCACATGCATTATGGAGAGATAAATGTCTTATCTTTAATTATATAATGATTTTATAGTTAGCCATGCCTGGACCAAAGCAAACAAAAAATAGTTTGACACCCACTCGATTCTTCACGCACAAACCGCGCAGCCGGCCGGTTCCCAACACTAAAACGTTGACTACAATGAGTGCGAGTCACGCAGTTGCAGCAAGGCACCAGCGTGATGCGCACTCGTTCTAAGAGCACGTGTTTTTTTGTTGGTCCCCAAAAGACCTAAACCGGAAATAGAACCCGCGAGAACTGTACAGCCCTATACCGCTGGTCTAGATCTACCGTCTGAACTGAAGTTATGCCACGGCCAGTGTATGTGTCAGGGACACTGCCACTGCATCATAGCCTGAAAATCAGACGTTAATGTCGTAAGACAGTCCGAGGGATCGACAGACATGTCGATTGTCATAGCCTCGAGACCCACTCACGACAGACATTGTCCCGGACAGTGACAGTGTCAGTGACACTGCCACTGACGTCACTGACACTGTCAGTGTCAATGTCATCAGCTGTCAAAATCGTAAATTAATGAAGAACTGTTGTAAATTTGCAAATGTTTCCACATATACGTAACAATCAATGAAATAACAGTTATGGCTGAGTTCTGTTTAAGCTTAGTATTCTTCGGTGAAGTTGTGTTGGAAACCAAGATTTGAAGTCGGTGAGCTTGGAGCAGACGCCCAAACAAACGATCGAAACGCGGATAAGTTTGCGAACCCATTCGCAATTTTGTCATGAAAGAAAACATCTACCGCGCGCGAGTGCAATGTAAAAGCTGACCATAGTGGTTAGTCATTAACTAATAATATACGCAAATTGATAACTATAACTTCCAACCATGACGAAGGTTTCCAAGACGATGGGTTTCAACAAGAAAGACAGACTTCTCATTTTTAGATTATTTCCTTTATTGTATAAATCAGTAACGTTTCGCCATGTCCCGACCGGAACACGGAGCGCATGTATCCGGCGTGACAGACCGGACATGACAGCAGTACAGGGACAAGGCAGGATGTGGGGGGCCCGTCGGGATCTGTCGGGATCCGTCTTTATCCGAGGTCTGGAGCGGGAACCAGAACCGGGACTTTTCGGTACTAGTGCCGAGATAAACCGAGGCCGAGACCGTTGGGGGCCGAGACGAATCGGAGCCGAGACGAAGCGGATGCTAGACGGACCGCGGCCAAAACGAATCAGGGCTGAGACGAATCGCGGCCGAGACGAATCGGAGCAGAGACGAATCTCGGCCGAAATCAACCGGGCCAGTTCGCGCCGGCGCCGATATATCAACCAGGGATGAAGACCAGCAACGGGCGACCAATGCAGTTAAACTAGGACCTACCCCGCGCTGTCAGTGATCAAACCCCGAGTGAAATCATAATGAACAGCCCGACACATCCATTGCGGAGCAACCGAGTCTAATGAATAATATACGGACGCTAACCAAGCCATGTTCTGTATCATTGATTACAAATAATGGGATATAATTAAGCCCCTTACGCGCGACTACAGGACCGCAGTATCCATTGCAATTTATATAATTCTGACATGAACTGGTGAGAATGAAGTCTTCTTTTTTTATACCATTGACACTGGATAGGTCCAGTAGGTGAAATTATTAACTACCCAACATTTCGACGCATAAAGTCTGGCGCATATTTAACACATATATAAAACTCATTTGCCGTTTCTTTTACATACTTAAATTCATGTACATATAAGCTTATATAATAATAAATAATTATATAAAAAAAACATTTTTCCTTCCCGATTGTTCTTCATTCACCATTCAAATTTAAAGAATACTCGCTTTCATGTTAACATATATCATTCCGCATACGGCAGTGTCTATACAACGGTTGCAGCTTATAGCACTGGGGTACAAATATATTGTTCTCGTAACCTTCCCGTGTAGTAAAATACAAGAAACAAATATTTACTTACGTAAAATGTCGTCCACGACAAGGAGGGTCAGCAGGGGCGATTTCCATATACCAGAGCCAGATTAATTAATTTCAATCCCTCCTTATCAAGTTCTATTACCCAGGCTGTGTATGTCCTACGGGCATATTTCTCATTTGCTGTGAGACATAATTCAGGAATTTGATGGTCCAGACATACATTGCAGTTCTGACCCTCTTGTTGGCTTGCAACATGGGTTTCATGCACGTGGAAACCTTATGAATATACTCTGCTCCACCTGGGATATAACACCCTCCCCTTCACACAAGGCTTCACAGCACAGTGAAAAAACAGAAATCCTATTTCGTCATGTTCAGAGCGTAGTCGACGGAGCACAATCTGTAAGTCTATATATATTACAATATTCTCCCGTCACATCGTATAGTAGAATTCTTCACAAAACCAATCACCAAAATATCTGACCAACTTGTGGCAAGGTAAGAACAGATTCACGTAAAAAAAGGGAATAGGTAAGGGGAGTCGGGGGACACGATCTACGTCATCACACACTAAATGATCCTCAACCAATACATATCATGATTAACTGTTTAACAGGGCGATTCCAACCAACGCTGGGTACAAGCGAGCTGTACAAACTACGAGGGGGGTGGGGGGGGGGGGGGCATCTCCACGGGGAATATTACATTTATAGACCATGTGACGACTGAAATCTCGCCTTTTGCGAGACTTGCCTACTGTTAATCTCGCTCGGACGTGGAAGACATCGTAGGCTATCTATCCCGCGGCACGATGATACAGCATGGCAATGGAAAAATAATCACTCCCTTATGTTATGACATATACTAAGATGCTGCGCTATATATTATATATATATTATATATATATATATGTATATTATGCTCACATGAACAGTTGTATGTACAGCCACTAGGGTATTCATACAATACTAATAAAGAAACACTAATAAAGAAACAAGTTCCCCGTTTCATTCTTGCAATCTGGGCCGAGATAATGAAGTTAGGCTAAATAGACATATACACATATATATATAATAGAGTTAATAGAGATGTATTCAGCATCTGCGGCGACATCTTTTACACCGACGTATCTCTCCATCTATGTAGCTCGCAATACAAAAGGCTATTTCCGTGCCATGAAGCAGCTAGAACAAACTAATCACGGGGTCTATTTACCGGCTGAACGCAAGATGCTAGTGTCATTAATAGCCCAAGACTCACAAAGCCTAAGCGACATAACAAGGGGGTACAATCGTTTACATTTTAGTTCGTCTCCATTGTCTGTTTCTCTTAATCGAAGATTCAAATAAGGACATATATCGGAATATCAGTGCTTGCTGATGACATAGTCTATGTCTGATTACATGGACTAGAAAACTGTTATATATATGTATCTGACTATGTGTCAAATGGAAGATGGTGGTCATATAGACAAAACAGAATCCAGGCACTTCCAAAGACAACCCTCTATATATATCGATATATACGTTAAGTACGGTATTGGAGATGACTGTTCGGATAATACGGCAGCTACAAGCACATGCACAATCCAACCCATATGTAAGGTCTATGTCGCTGGCAGTAGTGTCCTTCAAACAAGTCCCTTGGATTATTGTTCATATTTATATACATGTCTGTTAGCAAAGTTTCGTGTAGCCTAAGTAGCTTCCCATCGTACGAGAACAGTTCGCCCTCGGGCTGTGTAGTTATAGGTAGAAGTGTCACACAAGAATGATTTCACAAGGTGTCACACAGAATGTTTTACACGCGTAAAAGACCAACAAGACTCTTCACACAGGTGGCGTTATATAGGGGGAAACCCCGAACAAGACTTCTTGGTCTGATATGTGTTCACACATAACTCTTTCATTGTAACCTGATTGAAATACAGTCACTATAGCGAGAAAACCTTCGTCGACTTAATTAACTCGGATGGCGGGGGGCGGGGGTTGGTATAAAATCTACAATTAATCCAGTTATACCTGGATGGTGTAAGCAATATATAACACTTTCCCGACATCAGGCCGTAACTTAAGATAAGCAAACACTTAATGAACAAAGGCCCAGCTATACAACCTGCCTGAGTCTCCGAGAAGTAATTGCCTGTGGGATGTAGTCTATGTGTTTTGCAAGGGAAGTGAGACCGTTCGATTAGCTGGATTTCTCTACGCTATTCCATCCTGGATATAAGTATTATATCACAAAACTGTTAGCTGTCAGCTACCCACATGTACTTCGTTAGACAGGCAGTTGACACGAACAAATAACACATGAACTTTTCGATGCTTTCAATAGTCGATCGCCGCATACGTCAGGGAGCGTATTACGCACACAACTAAATGGAAGTTAACACAACTGCTGACGTCACCGTGTGTCACGTGATTGGACGTAATATCTGGCGTAGTTAGCGGGCTGACGTAAGGCAAACATACCAACTACACCATTCAAACCCATGGAATCGTATTTAGTCTAACGCTACAGGTTAAAGGACATACACACAATACACATGGTCTAGACAGCTGATCCGTCGTCGGTCGTGCAGCGATTGGTGAGGCCAGGTTTCTGGAGGTTAGAATTGTAACCAAAGTTACAAACAAGTTTTGACAATCGTTGCCGTACCAACGACAACGTCATTGGGGTCGCCTCTCCAGGAAGGGTGGCCTCTCCTTTTTCGCGGTGCATTCTGGGATAGATGTCCGGATCTCGCTAAGAAGCCGCGTGACTATCTCAGGCACACGGGGCAGGTGCGTGATGACGTCTCCATGGCAACCGATGTCACGTCAGGACGAGCCAGGCGGGTGACGATGCATCCATGGCAATCGATGTGGAATAAAGTCGGGCAGGCACGTAAAGATGTCTCCATGGCGACCGATGTCGCATCAGGACGGGAAGGTTAGGGAGTCACGTGGCAACGTCTCCATGGCAACGCAATTTTGGTGCAAGGCCCACTCAACTGGTAGACGGGCTAACTGACAAACACGCCATCCCCTACCCTACTCTCCCTCCACTGCTGGCAGACACTGCAGGGGACGGGCAGACACTTGAATAGACCAATGCGGATAGACAGAAAACAATATCTCACTCCAGCTGACTCATCGTAGCTAAAGAACACTTGCCCTCGCCACTTACTGCCGGCACCCCCTACTGGAGTCATGGCGACCCCTGTACCCACCCCCTCCCCGCCACCACCACTACCCCCCAGACACACACACACACCAGACCCCCCCCCCCCCCCCCCCCACACACACACATACTCTAGTAGACCCAGCTGACGGGCACCCATTGCGGCGTCGTGCACACGTCGTCGATGGCTTGCTGCAAGGTACGAATCGTCTCTTCGATGTCGTTGTTGACAATCTTCAGGTCAAAGTAATGTCCGTAAGCTTTCTCCAGCAGCTCACTCTCCCGTGCCAGTCGCTCCAGGCTGCCGTCCTGCAAACACACCCACATAGACGATACATGTACAAAATGGCCCCAAAACCCAAACGCGGTGTAATAAATAAGAGGCGTTCTGTAATCAAACCATTTGTTTGCCACATATATATATACTTATGTAAGAGTTACAAAACAATTCTTTAAAATATGGGTGTGTTGTCATCGGACAGGACAGCAGGGTGACGTGTAATGGAAATTAATGTTTGTGGAGTTTAGGCCACTTTAGCTGGCAGCACGTCGCGGAGCATTCTGGGTATCGAGTCACGTGGCCGTTTTAATTGAGGGTGGCGGGAGAGTTGCGGGATGGTTTTCTGAAATTATCGTCTTTACTTAATACATACAATATAGCATAAAATTCCTAGTTAGAATATTATTTCAAAATATAATCTTTTTTTATTCCCACAGTAATATATATATATATATATATACAAAATATCATGCGAAACCATACATTACAAGAGTCCTTAATAAGATTTCATAAAAATTAGTAAAGAGATCAAATTCATTCCACGTTAGCAACAGTTATAACTGCATATCAGTGTGGTTCTCACGGAACATACAGATAGAAAGCAATACAGATCAAACCTATAAAATTGCCTTACCATGCCTGTTATATAGAAGGTGCTCGGGATAATGCCAATATAACATGGGTGTTCGATAATTCATAACAAGTGGTTGAAGAAGTTATCATTACTCTGGGAACAAATATAATAATGCGAATTGACTGCTGGAGCAAGAAGCGGCAGCCATGTTAACGTGGTAGCAGGAGGGTTGGGGTTGGGGTGGAGCATCAGCCGTAAGACTAGGGCACAGATTGGTGGCAGGGTGGTATGGAGTGTTGGTTGTATATTCAGGAAACGTTAACCACTTTTGGTTATATCGTCAATGGGAAAAGGAAGGGAGAGTGGAGCCATGTCCCCGGGGCTAACCCCCTATTCTTTGCGAAGAAGGGCATGGGATCTTTATCGTGCGACCACATAGACATGACCGACCACAGCGGGGCGCGAACCACCGATCCACGTGCCGTTAAGCTCTAACCCCCTGGTATGGAGGGAGAAATAGGGCATAGACTAGGAAACATGGTACGGACGGATAATGGGACATAGAGTGGCAAACAGGGTGATACGGACGGAACCTCTTCTACCCCACTCAGTAATATACCATGACGAGTTCCCGTAGCGTTGATGGAACACCTGCTTTGGACGTTGTTAAGACATGGCATCCTTGCCACTCTTTGGAACTCAAAAAGACTGCCAGGAGACCGCGGGGAGTTCTTCATCTTGAAAAACGGGTGAAAGGACATTGGTGGGAGCAGGTGGGGGTATGGTCCGGGGCGCACCACCCAGGACATTGGTGGGAGGGGGTATGGTCCGGGGCGCACATCCAGGACATTGATGGGAGGGAGTGGGGGTATGGTCCGGGGCGCACATCCAGGACATTGTTGGGAGGGGGTGGGGGGATGGTCCGGGGTGCACCATCCAGGACATTGGTGGGAGGGGGTGGGGGTATGGTCCGGGGTGCACCATCCAAGACATTAGGGGGTGGGGGTATGGCACGGGGTGCACCACCCAGGACATTGGTGGGAGGGAGTGGGGGTATGGTCCGGGGTGCACCATCCAAGACATTAGGGGGTGGGGGGATGGTACGGGGTGCACCATCCAGGACATTGGTGGGAGGGGGTGGGGGGATGGTCCGGGGTGCACCATCCAAGACATTAGGGGGTGGGGGGCTGGTACGGGGTGCACCATCCAGGACATTGGTGGGAGGGGGTGGGGGGATGGTACGGGGTGCACCATCCAGGACATTGGTGGGAGGGGGTATGGTCCGGGGCGCACATCCAGGACATTGGTGGGAGGTGGTGGGGGTATGGTACGGGGTGCACCATCCAGGACATTGGTGGGAGGGAGTGGGGGTATGGTCCGGGGTGCACCATCCAAGACATTAGGGGGTGGGGGGATGGTACGGGGTGCACCATCCAGGACATTGGTGGGAGGGGGTGGGGGGATGGTCCGGGGTGCACCATCCAAGACATTAGGGGGTGGGGGGATGGTACGGGGTGCACCATCCAGGACATTGGTGGGAGGGAGTGGGGGGATGGTACGGGGTGCACCATCCAGGACATTGTTGGGAGGGGGTGGGGGTATGGTCCGGGGTGCACCATCCAGGACATTGGTGGGAGGGGGTGGGGGTATGGTACGGGGTGTACCATCCAGGACATTGGTGGGAGGGGGTGGGGGTATGGTCCGGGGCGCACCACCCAGGACATTGGTGGGGAAAGGGGGCGGTGGGTGGTTGAGAATGGCATTAGCATAGGCCGGGCGGCGGTGTAGGTAGGTAGGTAGGTTGGGGAAGGTGGCAAGGCGGCATCATACCACTTACATGGTTAATTTGTTTCAGTTCGGCTAAGGCAGACATGCTTGGAGCAGCGATGAAGACGACAAACGGGGCGAAGTCAGCGGTACGAAGCACTTTCAGTGCCTGCAAAACAAGAGGAACACGAGAAAAAGAAACAACACGCTATTAGCAAGAGAAACAAGACACAAAACAAAACAAAAACACACACGCAGTCATCCAGAAAGTTCAACTCACAAATCATGCACGTTTCACGGCAAATTAGTGCTTGTTGGTCTGGTTTATTTCCGGCACAAACACACACACAGAAATGTCGCCATAGCAACGTCAGTGACGTCACCGCAAGCAGAGGCAACATTTCAGCCAATGAGGAATGGAGGAAAGCTTTACCTCATCGACGTGACTCATAGGTGGCGCTCCTACAATTACTACATATGGCGCGAACTCAGCCGTTCGCAATACCTTAAGTGCCTGCAACGTTTAAACAATAATTGCCAACAAAACGTTCAACAATAAAGTGCATATTGTCAGTGCAGTTATACTAAATGATAACGTGGCAATATGCTGAAAACCCGCAGTAAACTGTCCATTGTTAATATGACATTACACATAAGTATGCAGTATAAGTGCCATATATAATATAAGATTGCAGCAAAGTCGTCAATACAAACTGACCAGGGTTATGGGGCCAGCAAGGAAACAACAAGGTTCGCAATAAACTCTCACATATTTCTCATAGTATATGTTAATATAGCCACAAAGTGATGATCAAATTGCGGAACCCGAGTCATTCATGACATGACTTACTTGTTAATATTAATCTCAGTAAAGATACAATAAACTATTTATCGCAACTAGGAAACCATTGTTCAGGGCACGATGGAGAGGAATGGTTGGCTATAAGCGTTTTAATAGTTAATCAACCCAAACTGAAGAAGGAAATGCAGTGGGTAAAGAGAGTGAACTAACGTTTCATCGAATCATTTGCTAACATGGCCTGACAAAAAGGAACCCCATCATCTGTCCCTCAATTCTAACGGGAGCACAGCTTATCAATTTTGAATGATTTGCCTTTGCATAGTTGCGTACATTTGATAAAATCAAATAAATAACACAAGGAAAGGCGCGAGTTCTGCCTCAAGTAACATAACTATATAAATAGCTTTGGCTTAACCCTGGGCCACCAGGGTTCTTTACAGCTCCGGCGTCACATTTGACAATAAAAGTTCGCTACATGGCAGATTAGCATGTAACACGATCCATGGACTCCGTTTAGACCTTCTTTATATTTCGCCGTTACATTTGTACGTGAAGTGAACGTAAAAGAAGGAACAGGTGATTATTTAGTATTAATCTGATACTGTTTATCTTAATTACCGTATATATGCAAGTTTTATTCATCCACCGGAAGTGAGGTTACATTACAGTAAATTCCCGCAGATAGCCATTCAAAACTGCGCAGGTATTGCTGCAATGAAGGCCAGATCGAAATTATACGGCGCTGAACTTGAGCACTAGCTCTCCCATGCTGCAGTTCAGCTGCCCAATAACGATTATGTATATAATACCTTATGATACCAGATTGTTTTACATTCAAACTCATTTAGTTTTGCACTGTCATCTCGGGCCAAAGTGATTTCATGTTTCATGCAACGCTTCATGCTTCTTCCAACACAAAACAAGTGACTAGATTAGAAACATAGCGGAATTTGGGTCTGAAAGCTAACCAACTTCAATATAAATACATCGTGACAGAAGTGGTAGTGGTGGTAGTTGTTGTAAAAGTGGCAACAGCCAAAAAGCAAACCATTCCTCTCCAGTCTTTCAGTGGGTTGAAGAAGAACGCCAAGGTAACAAGTTTTGATTCATACCCGTAACTAATTAACTCGCACAAGTAGAGCCCATGTGATTCCGGGACCTCATACCACCACATTGTACACAAAACGCTGATCAAATACGTCATTACCAATTGTCTGAAAATTGCCTAAAAGTAATTTTCATTCACTTCGTTATTCGATGGTAATTCATTCCAATTCATTAGGAGTTTTTTGTTTTAAATCAATGGTTTTCTAGACTTTGGCCTTATTGACTAACAGGGCTTTCCGCCACAGTAAATTGACTAGCTAAGTCGGGGGAGGAAACGGGCAATTGGTGGCTTAGGTCTTCATTCAACACACCAAAGGACGTACGTACGAATTCTTAAGATGCAATACTAAGAAAAACGACCACTTGTGTTAGTGCACGAAACAAAATCAACAGCACTAGTTGTACAACACTTCCAAAATATAGGCCAAAGGTCACATCCAAGTCAAGGTCAAGGTCACCACCCGACAAGGTCATCAAGACGAACAAGACAACTGACCGAGACATTACACAAGATGACAGCGTTCATATATATCTATATATCGATCTAGTTTCGCTTTGACTTGTTGTTTATTCAGCAAACTCGAAATGATCAAATCAATTGTTTGTGTATCACGAGAAACCATGGATACCCGCGCAATTTTGACCCAAAAAAACCAGTGCCGAGTCATGACAAAAAAGGCGCCGAAAAATGACACTGGTGAACTCATAACGACACGTAGGGGTCACGTGATGTTAAAGGTCTACGTGACGGGTGTCAGTATAACGCCATCGCCTACGTGGTGGACATGCTAACTAGACCGGAAGTACCCACAAAAGTAAACCGGAAACGGCCTAGACGTAGATCCATACCATGTCACTATACACTGAGTGCGATGAACTAATCTTGACGTGTTAGTAAGTTTAGTAAGACAACATAGCACATGTACACATGGGAACTTGAGCAAGAATCCAACAAAACGCCATGACTGCTTGTCCCGCGTTGCTGAATTCTGTGCTAAGTCGTGCTAACAAGGCCACAGCTAAGAGGCCAGTGATAGTGTATAACACATTCCGTCCTATGAGAGAGAGAGAGAAAGAGAGACGAGGGGGGCCTGGACGATATATGCCAGCTGTAGAAAGCGAACAACACGAAGGATTTGAGCGACAAAGACGTGTAATGGTCTGCATTGGGGACATGTTGTTGGCATCATATTATAGATCTCCACTGATTAAGCCATAGGGGTTATGTTGCCCTAGATCGATGGAGGAGGTATGACCTTCACACGGTTTCCTATGTCACTGGCACATTATACAAATGCCCAACATACCAAACTCTCGTAGGTGACAATATGCCCAAACCATACGACTGGCAATATGGTTGAATAGATCATATCACGCAGGAAAGCAATAACCAGAGTACCGAGGATGTAGAAGATCCAAACGATCCAAACGATCGATAATATCCCCACCATCTTGAGTCACAAATCTACAGAGTGACCAAAACATTCAACCTCCAGTCCCGGAGTGACACCACATACAACCTAGAGTCCTGGAGTGACAACGAATAAGACCTCCAGTCCTGGAGTGACAACAAATACAACCTCCAGTCCTGGAGTGACAACAAATACAACCTAGAGTCCTGGAGTGACAACGAATAAGACCTCCAGTCCTGGAGTGACAACAAATACAACCTCCAGTCCTGGAGTGACAACAAATACAACCTCCAGTCCCGGAGTGACACCACATACAACCTAGAGTCCTGGAGTGACAACAAATACACCCTCCAGTCCTGGAGTGACAACAAATACAACCTCCAGTCCTGGAGTGACAACAAATACAACCTAGAGTCCTGGAGTGACATGATGCTCTAGAAAGAGACAATATGCCAGCCTTGGTCAACCGGCGGCTGCAGAACAAACTTACTCTGTGTGACAAACAAGTCGACAGGTAAGCCATGCGCGAAAACCATAGCTAACCCTATCAAGTGACAATATATCTTCGATGCCACATCGATACCGCCTAGCACTGAGCAATGTCCTAACGTCTAACGTAGGCAACGACTGGACCATATATCCTGTAGCTACTCGTCTCAGAAATGCTCATTTAACACTGGGCAACGAGTTGACTCATTTTAGAACTCAGAAATGCAAACGTCAAGCGCGAGGCAGACTAGACCTTATGTCGGATAACTACTCAGCTCAGAAAGATAGTCTAACAATAGGCAAGGTGCGGACTGTTTAATAACAACTCATCTCAGAAATGTACACGTGTAGCGCGAGGCACCGATTGGATTTCTAATTTTAGACATGTGCACTAAACAACGAATGGATAATATCTTCGATGGCGACGTTCGAAAAGATACACGTCTAGCCACAACCGAACAATCTGTCCAAGACGTACTCACACTGGCAGAAAACAATGCCTGGATAACGACGACGCGTCTGATCTCAGATATTCTTTCGGGCCGGCTCTAATTTCTGAGCAGCGCCCAGACAAAACGTCTTAGATATAGACCCTTCAGGCTCTACGCTCTAAGCACAACACGATGCAGCCAACAACACCCGTGTTTTAATGATAACAAAGCGTGCTGACGGTTGGGGAGGGGAGGGGAGGGAAGAGGAGGGGAGGGGAGGAAGCGGGGTGCGGGACAAGATGCCCTGAATGTCATAACGACTGCCACGACATGCAGCCTTAATAATATACCAGTGCGGTCGATCACAAGCGACCGGTTGCGTCACGGAGAACGGGATGACATGACACGGGACACATCGACTTGTAGCAATTCCTTCGGACATAACATATAACTGGCATGACAGCAGGGATGGGGGGGTGGGGGGTGATGGGTGGTGGCGGTATGCAAGTGCTACAATAGCATGGAGAGACTGTTGTGAGGGGTGGTGGTGGTGGTGGGTGGAGGGGGGGGTCTATAGCAAAGAGACAGCGACTTGTGGAACAGAAAAACAAAAACGCAAAAAGGGAACAGTGTCAAAACAAGGACTATAAGTAACAAGACAAATCAACAAACAAAAAGCACAGACAGACATGTCGGGAACGGAAACAACATAATATTGCGGTCACTACGAGAAGGCCAAAACTGCGTCTGTCTATGAAACATAACAAAAACATTGAGAAACGGAACAAGACACCAGTTATACAAAAAAAAATTGCAATACTCTACGATGTAAATCAAAGAAAAGGGCTTAAAATGAAATATGACAGAAACGAGAACATTCATAGCACTTACATCTTTCTCAGTTCCCAATAACTTGAGAGGATTGAAAAAACAAAAGAGGACAAGATAGCTAAAACAAGACCCTCCGTTCAGACGTTGACCATGGCAGATGGAAGATGACGTCATAAGAATACGCGATGACGTCACAAATGAATACGCGTCAGCAACTTTAAAAATATTCAACTATTCGATAACTAAATTAATCAGTAGTAACAATCGCTAGATCGCTTGATTTCGAGCAGCCATATGTCATTAAAATAACAGATCATATTATGAATTATTACATAAAGAATACAACGGGAGGACTTTTTTGTTTGTGTGACAGATAATGCCTCCTTGTCTTTCTGGGCGTTCGCGCCTCTACGACCTACGAGGCTAACACAGCTGTTGTTGGGGTTTGATGGTGACAGCAGACACACACTGGGGACAATGAGACAGGTGGACAGACGAGACACGTGGGCGAGATTTTGGAGAGATAAATGGACGGACAGACACGAGACATGAGACGACACACACACACATACACACACACGCGCACACAGACGTGGAGCCGCTTTCCATAACAGATCTGGGGCCCGAAACCACGAAACATAAAATCAGTTTGGCCTTAAGTCGACAACAACGAGTTCCTCACGTAACTGTTTACCATTGGAAAGATATTCGGACACCCTTCTGATACGTCTAACAGTTATACTGTGTCAGTGTTCAGTGAACGATTATCGTTCGCTCAAACAACGAGAAGAGCTGTTGTGATAATGAGTTTACCTCTATCATAAAACAACATGGAACCCGTGCATAATATTACAACCTGTACCGTCAAGGGCTGATGCAGTTCTCGAAACAGTAAAGTAATATTAAAAATCGGCAATTAAATGTTGGCACAATTAGATATATATCATATATTTTTAAATCTGGCTTAGCACTGAAATGGAAGTGACCTTACAATTAAGGGTTTTGTAACGGTTTACGTCATGTAATTTAATACTGGCTTACATCTGGTGAAACGGCCCATTTAGTAAACAAACAGAGGTTGTACATAACATACCCAATAAGATCGAAACGGTTAAAATCAAAAATCAAAATTTGGTGAGAGCATATTCAAACGAGCGTATTGTTTAGTAAGACAACAATGTTATTCAAACTATATCCTCCCTCCTCCTCTGTGGCCTGAAACATATCATTGTACGACAGCGGCACAAGTTAAAGGAGTGACGACTAAAACACAAACAATGTACGCCTATTTGCTGCGGGGTTGTCCCGTGCCAAGACAAAACACACATTAGTGGGGTTCACAACAGGCATAATATGACTGGCGTCTTGGGAGGCGTGGAACGACCCGGACAATGACTTACATCGGAAGGAATATCAGTTACTTACCATGGCTTCGATACCGAGAAATACAACATGTCCAAGTCAAGAGGTTTCTTTAAGAGCAAAAGTTGTTCACTTTTCTTTGTCCTAATGCCATGTAATACATGTCCTTCCATAGCTTACCAACCTGCAGTACCCATGTCTAAGCTAGAACACCGTTACAACTAGAAGACCATATTTTCGTTCCTTCTAACTTTGGACTCTGGAAGATACACAAGTGCTCTAGCGGGTTATCGAGATAATCGCGATCTTCATTTCGATGGCGAATTCCGTAGATAACACAGTTATCGAGGTAATAGGGAATAATCGTGATTTTCATTTCGGTGGCGAATGCCGTAGATAAAACAGTTATCGAGGTAATAGGGGATAATCGTGATCTTCATTTCGGTGGCGAATTCCGTAGATAACACAGGGATTAGAGGCGCTATCTGCTGAGGGAAATACCCATACCAAAACACCACCAGAGACCTTACACGGGTGACTTTTAGTGGTTGGTTGTATATTCAGAACGTTTTAACCAATTTTGGTCATATCGCGTCAATGGGAGAAGGAAGGGAGAGCGAAGCCATGTCATCGGGGGTAACCCCCTACTCTTTGCGAAGAAAGACATGGGATCTTTATCCTGCGACCACACAGACATGGCCACAGCGGGACGCGCACCACCGATCCACGAGCCGTTGGGCTCTCAGGTGGCCAGAGCGCTCAATGCCAGCGCTCTAACCCACTGAGCTATCGGGCCGGCCCGGATAACACATGGACTAGAGGCGCTATCTGCTGAGGGAATAACCCATGCGTAAGCACTACCAGAGACCATACACGGGTGGCATTGGTTTTGGCCAGAAGAGGAGCGCGCCACGCGTCATACGGAATTCGGCAACGAAATGACGATATAATGACAAACCCATCCCGGTTGTGTCGGCCCAATGACAGACCCTGGGACCTCTCCTAGACGTCACCCCCCCCCCCCACCCCCCAATCAGGGTCCATCTCCAGTGCTAAAGCCCAGGGGAATATTGGATTATTATTATTATAGTAAACGGAAGGCGCGAGCTACGTCGAAGCAATGAGACTCTGATAACTCTGATAACTGATAACCCCCACTATAACCCCCCCCCCGGCCTCCCACTACCCCTCCGCCTCCTCTGCCCATATCCCATAATGTAAGCATATGTACACAAAAAAACTAAAAAAACTAACGATACTATCGAAAGAAACTGGTCGTAAAAAAAAAAGGATTACAAGATACAGATCCATCGAGTCACTGACACACACTGAGCGTGGTCCCGATGGGGGGGGGGGAGGGGGCGGGGATTGACGGGGGGCAGATGGGCGGGCGTCCTACCTGGGGCTCGACGTCGAGGATGGCCATGAGGCCCTGGTCGTGGATCTGACGGATGGTCTCCAGCTTGGTGCCGTACATGGCGTCCTCGTGCGTCCCGTACTCCAGATACTCGTTGGCCGCGATGTCTGTCATCATCTGCTCGTGCGACACGAAGAAGTAGTTCTTGCCGTGCTCCTCGTCCTTCTTCGGCGGCCGCGTCGTGTCTGTCCGTGGGGGTGGGTGGGTGGGTGGGTGGTGTGTGGGTGGTTGGTGGTGTGGTGGGAGTGGGGGTGGGGGTGGGTGGTGTGTGGGGGGTTGGTGGTGTGGGTGGGTGGTTGGTGTGTGGGGGGTGGTTGGTGTGTGGGGGGTTGGTGGTGTGGGTGGGTGGGTGGGTGGTGTGTGGGGGGTGTGGGTGGGTGGTTGGTGTGTGGGTCGGTGGTTGGTGTGAGGGGGGTTGGTGTGGTGGGGGTGTGGGTGGGTGTGGGTCGGTGGTTGGTGTGGTAGGGGTGTGGGTGGGTGGTGTGGGAAGTCCGTGCGGGTGGTGGTGGGGGGGGGATGTAAAGGTGGGGGTGTGTGGTGGGGGGGGGGGTGTGAGGGGGGTTGGTGGTGTGGTGGGTGGTTGGTGTGGGTCGGTGGTTGGTGTGGTGGGGGTGTGGGTGGGTGGTGTGGAAAGGCGGTGCGGGTGGTGGGGGGGGGGTGTGGGAAGGCGGTGCGGTTGGTGTGGATGGTGTGTGCGGTGTTGATGAGTAGGGGATATGTATAGAAGGGGGTAGTTGAGTCGTTGTAGGTGCGTGAGTGGGAGGAATAGAAATAGCGAAGGGTCGTGATGGGAGCGAGTGGTTGTGGCAATGGTGCAAAACGAGGGCGAAGAGAGCAACGAAAGAGGGATTATTAATGGATGCTAAAGACTTTGCTAAAGACATTGCATACATCGCAATATACAGGCCGATACAGGAGGTCTCATTATAATTATTATTATAACAAAATTGACATGTATAACAGGCATAACAACTCCGCCATAAGTATAATACACTTGATTTGATGAAATTTGATTTGGGATTTAAAGGGAAATTAAAGTACACTATGTAAGTACACTAAAAATATATCACTTTTGTCGGCTGGTATCAAACCAAATGGCGGCCAGAGCCACCGGGGCTGTCGCCCGCTACTCACGAGGTATGGGATATGCAAATCGTTCGGGATGCTGCGTGATTAACGTGTTTTTGATGTGCCGTCTGCCGACACCATGGGCACCTGTAAGAAACGGGGCATAAACGTTACATAAACGTTGCATAAACGTTGGATAAACTTTGCATAAACGTTACATGAAGTGGCATAAACGGTTGCATAAACGTTAGATAAACGTTGCATAATCTTGTCATAAACGTTACATAAAGAGGCACAAACGTTGCATAAACTGTGCATAAACGTTGCATAAACTTGTTGCATCGTCTTGACATAACAACTCCGCCATAAGTAAAATACACTTGATTTTATTAAATTTGATTTGGCATTTAAAGGCACACTATGTAAGTACACTAAAAATAATGGATAACCGTCGGATAAACGTTGCATAAACTTGTCATAACCGCTGCATAAAGCGGCATTTCAAACAAACGTGGGATAAACGTTGCATAAACTTGTCATAACCGCTGCATAAAGCGGCATTTAAAACAAACGGAGGATAAACGTTGCATAAGAGTCGCATTGACGTTGACAGATAGGTAACGTTATACCTATGATGGACACTTGTTTGATCGTCATTCGTATCGAACTCGAGAAATGTTAATATGCAAATTTGTGATGGTCACAGTATCACATGGAAGCGTGAAGGACATTAAAATATTAAATTTATATACCGGTAGTATGGACCGCCGCGTTTGTCTATCAAACCTGAGCCACACCACAGTCACAGCTTTAGTGAAATACGGTGATAAGTCATCGGGAACTGTCGTTTGTAATACTGTATATTAGGCCTTCCAAACAATGCCGTTCCAATGTGCACAATGCATCCTCAGGCGTATCACATATACCCATCATAAGAGTACAATAAATATAGTCTTCGCAGTACGTGAGACTACTTAAATCCGCATTAAGCCAAATCCTTTTATACATCGATGTGAGTTCGGTAGAAAATGCTGCTTTACTCCCAAAAGAAAAGTTGGTGTTACGCCCGCTTTTCTGCACATGAAGGCTGAAAACGGACCAAGAAAGCGTCCCTGGACAATCAAATGGGGTTAGTAGATGAAACGTGGCCGTGATGCACGTACCACAAGGGCGCGAACCCACGACCTGTTAGCTCAGCTTGCTTACCAGCAGCAGCGCTAGGAGCTTGACCTTCCCCGTTATATCCAGCGGGAAACAAAGGCATACAACCCCGCGGAAAAACCATAATATATTCCGCGAGAGGCCGCCACCGGCCGGCGCCAGTTTTTTTTTACCTAGAAGCACCAGAGTTTTCCTCATGAAGGCTGGCAGCCGGACGACCTCCTCATAAGTGACCAGGTCGAGCTGGTCGAAGACGGCGTTGTGCTTGGCCAGGTATTTGTCGCGGTTCTGCTTCTTCCGTCGGCTGAACCACGAACAGTTGACTGAAACACACCGCGGGGAGGCCATGGTTATACGGGGGCGTAGGTCTATTGTGTGAATCACCGGCAGTCTTCTACGGCCTCTCTCTACACCCAGCGTGTACTCACTGGCCTGTTTCCATTGGACCTCTACCCTCCAACTCTACCCTATACTCACTGGCCTCTACACCCAGCGTGTATTCACTGGCCTGTTTCCACCGGACCTCTACCCTCCAACTCTACCCTATACTCACTGGCCTCTACACCCAGCGTGTACTCACTGGCCTGTTTCCACCGGACCTCTAGCCTCCAACTCTACCCTATACTCACTGGCCTCTACACCCAGCGTGTACTCACTGGCCTGTTTCCACCGGACCTCTAGCCTCCAACTCTACCCTATACTCACTGGTCTCTACATCCAGCGTGTACTCACTGGCCTGTTTCCACCGGACCTCTAGCCTCCAACTCTACCCTATACTCACTGGCCTCTACACCCAGCGGGTACTGACTGGCCTGTTTCCACCGGACCTCTAGCCTCCAACTCTACCCTATACTCACTGGTCTCTACATCCAGCGTGTACTCACTGGCCTGTTTCCACCGGACCTCTAGCCTCCAACTCTACCCTATACTCACTGGCCTCTACACCCAGCGTGTACTCACTGGCCTGTTTCCACCGGACCTCTAGCCTCCAACTCTACCCTATACTCACTGGTCTCTACATCCAGCGTGTACTCACTGGCCTGTTTCCACCGGACCTCTAGCCTCCAACTCTACCCTATACTCACTGGCCTCTACACCCAGCGGGTACTGACTGGCCTGTTTCCATTGGACCTCTACCCTCCAACTCTACCCTATACTCACTGGCCTCTACATCCAGCGTGTACTCACTGGCCTGTTTCCACCGGACCTCTACCCTCCAACTCTACCCTATACTCACTGGTCTCTACACCCAGCGTGTATTCACTGGCCTGTTTCCACCGGACCTCTACCCTCCAACTCTACCCTATACTCACTGGCCTCTACACCCAGCGTGTATTCACTGGCCATTTCCCACTTGGCCGCTATCTCTACCATATACATTGGCTATCCAACCTCTACCCCTACCCTTTACCTAATGGCTGTCCACCCTATACCCCTACCTCTATACGATAATCACTGGCATCAAACTCTACCCAATACTTATTGGTTGTCCCAACCTCCCCCTCCCCCTACCATATACTCGCCTGTTTCCGTCTGGCCTCTACCTAGATTGCTACCTTAACCTAAAATCCCTGGCCCCCTACATCTACTTCCACCCTCTACTCACTAGCCTCTATCCCTACCTTCACCATCTACTCACTGGCCTCTACCTCGACCCTCTACTCACTGGCCTACACCTCTGAACGCTACTCACTGGCCTGTTCCCGCTTGGCCTTCTCGATGGCCATGCATGCCGTCCGCCACTCCTGGAGCTCGGGCGAGGGGACGAGGCCGGCGGGCTCCGAGGAGGCGACGCCCCACTTGCGCGCCTGCCACCAGTTGTGGTCGTCCTTGCTGATGACCTGCAGGATGTCGCCGACCCGGAAGTGGATCCCGGCCTGGGCGCACGGGATCAGGTCGTCCTCGCGCGGGTCGTAGTCAAACAGCGCGCGCACAAAAATCTGCAAATATATAGACCGGATATGACGTCATGGTGCGTGGTTAATATTACCAAAAGGAAGGTTTTTTGGTGTGGGTTCTTTTTTGCTGTCGCGTTGCCGATTAAGGGAAGGTGAATTGTTTTCATGCGTGTTTTTTTGTCCTGGCGCGTTGTCGATTAAGGGAAGGTGAACTGTTTTCTTGCGTATTTTTTTGTTATGGCGCTGCGCGGTTGATTGACGAAGGGAAGGAAATGGGTCTTTTGTGTTGTGTTTTCTCATGGCGCGTCGTTAATTTAACAAAGGTAATGTTTTTTTTGTATTTTTTCGTTTGCTTCACAAGGGGTGAATGAGAGAAGCGCTCGCCCTCCCTCGGGACTTTGAGGCTGACAGAGAACAGAACATCACAATGACACGAATGATACAAATAACAGTACAGTACAAAAACAAAATAAGAAACAAATTAAATAAGAAAAATAATATGCAGATATGTGTCGGCAAAAATTTGTAAACAAAAAAGTCATCGGAATAAAACTATTGGATGAAACAAATAGAGACCTAGGCATTGAGACTAAGAAATAATATTTCGTTTTAAATAAATCAATAAACTAGGATATGCCGCAGAAATCCGGTCAACAAAATTCAAGTAAATTTTTCATTTTAAATTACACATCTCAATTAAAGTTAAAGACCTTGATTGCAGTGACGTATGCTGGGATGTCACCGTTGCCCATCCATACTCGGATCCCAAAACATAACCCATCGGCTTCTTGCGACAGTTTATCTAAAGCTATCCATGCTATCGACCCAAATACAAATGCTTTATAATGATAACTAGACAATTATATTTGAAAAGGAGAGCCTCTGTAAGTATAAAGCGGGCAATAATAAACGTTATATTTCAGTCATCTAACATATATAGAATTTGCACTTGGTAGGTTGATTTTATATTCAGGACGCTTTAACCACTTTTGGTCATATCGCGTCAATGGGAGAAGGAAGGGAGACTGGAGCCATGTCGTGGGGGGTAACATCTTACTCTTTGCGAAGAAAGACATACGACCTTTATCCTGCGACCACACAGACATGGCCACAGCGGGGCTCGAACCACCGATCCACGTGCAGTTAGGCTCTCAGGTGGCCAGAGGAGCGCTCTAACCCACTGCGCTACCGGGCCGGCCGCGAATTTACACCTTTTAAAAAAAATGATTATGTGGAAAACCGGATGGAAAGAAAGTTACCAGTTTTTGTTTTTGCATAAATTGTCACCACACAATCTCCACACAAGTTTTTTTGTTTTCAAGAATTTTAAATTAGCCATGGAAAAGCGAGGGTACTAACCTCATCGCTTGTGAATCTTTACTTTTATGCCACCAATCGAAATCGCGATTTAATAAAACTCGGTACACTCTATCATAACGATAATTAACATGGACCTGGGACGCTTGGCCACTAGAGCTACAAATAGCGGGTGACACACGGCCCGGTGTTATCACTTGGTTAAGGTTATTATTATTGGCTGTTTACTCCCATTCACTTATTAGAAACACGATCCGATGGATTGGTGTTTTGGGCCATCTTTGTGTCCACATGGGCTGAAGTGGACCAGCGCAATAAACGGATGAAAGGATTTTTAGGATGGAATGTTGGTGTTTTAGGCCACTTTTGTGCACATACAGGCTAAATTGGGCCAAGGAACCTCCCGAGACGATGAAGGATGAAGGAATGAAACATGCCCCAGATTAGGTGCCCGAGCCCGGATTCGAACCCAGGACCTATTGATCTGCGGTCTAGTGCGCTAACCACTACACCAGGGAGGCCCCCCAAAAAATTTTTTAGGTGGGACGTGAACTCTCAAGCGGCTGGTCTGTAGGCTCGTCCAACAAACATTATGACATTTAACATTAAATAATTTCACTCTTTTACTTCAAGAATTTAATTGATGAAGTTATTGTGTGAAGCTTTTTACTTTAGGAATTTATTTTATGAAGTTATTGTGTGAAGCTTTTTACTTTAAGAATTTATTTTATGAAGTTATTATTGTGAAGCTGCTACATCCTTATTGTGATTAAATTTTACTTATCATTTGGATGGTCACAATAGGAATAAACCATGTATCTTAATGTTACGTTATCTTATTGTTATAATAGCAATGCCCGATTCAGTAAATTCTCGTTGATTAAATTATGGTTATCAAAAAGAACAAATAATCATAATAATAAATGTCAATGATAGTGTAAATGACAATGATAGTGTAAAGGACAATGATAGTGTAAATGACAATGATAGTGTAAATGGCAACGATAGTGTAAATCAAAACGATGAAGTAAATCAAAACGATAGTGTAAATTAAAATGATAGTGTAAATCAAAATGATAATGTGATCACAATACTAATATAAATCACGATGACTATAATCAGAAGACTGACATACAATATACAAATGTCAAGCAAAAATAAGACATTGATTGATATTTACACAACGACTTTACATGACGACATAACTTCATACAACGACACTACGAGCTGAAGCTAAGCCTAAGTACGCGTCGTACGCCAAGAGATTAAAGTAACGTAATAATAATAACAATATTACTTAAAATACAATAAATACAGACGTGCATCATAATAAATACAATATAAAAAACATACGATGAATTATCATCGTTAAATAAAAAATTATTAAAATTATTTTTAAAAATAATGTCAAAAAAAAGAAAGGAGGTAGAAAACAGCTATACTAAGCCGAGCATGACCTTGTGGTTTACCTCACACTGGGCGGGCGGGCTGCGGTAGCTGGGGACGATCTTTAATGTGACACTCCCCCGAGCATCTCTCTGCAAAGACATCCCCACCCGCCAGGAACAACGGTGTCAGTTACAATGTGTAATCAATGAAGTGTCAGTTACATTGTGTAACCAATGAAGTGTCAGTTACAATGTACAATCAATGAAGTGTCAGTTACAATGTATAACCAATGAAGTGTCAGTTACAATGTATAACCAATGAAGTGTCAGTTACAATGTATAACCAATGAAGTGTCAGTTACAATGCATAACCAATGAAGTGTCAGTTACAATGCATAACCAATAAAGTGTCAGTTACAATGCATAACCAATGAAGTGTCAGTTGCAATGCATAACCAATGAAGTGTCAGTTACAATGTGTAACCAATGAAGTGTCAGTTACAATGTATAACCAATGAAGTGTCAGTTACAATATATAACCAATGAAGTGTCAGTTACAATGTATAACCAATGAAGTGTCAGTTACAATGTATACCAATGCAGTGTCAGTTACAATGTATAACCAATGAAGTGTCAGTTACAATGTATAACCAATGAAGTGTCAGTTACAATGCATAACCAATAAAGTGTCAGTTACAATGCATAACCAATAAAGTGTCAGTTACAATGTGTAACCAATGAAGTGTCAGTTACAATGCATAAACAATGAAGTGTCAGTTACAATGTGTAACCAATGAAGTGTCAGTTACAATGTATAACCAATGAAGTGTCAGTTACAATATATAACCAATGAAGTGTCAGTTACAATGTATAACCAATGAAGTGTCAGTTACAATGTATACCAATGCAGTGTCAGTTACAATGTATAACCAATGAATTGAACGGGTGTCTGTCCACACAAGGGCTAATCTGGGCCAAGGGACTTCCTCCCAGGACGATGAAGGATGAATGTGGATGAGACATAATAAACACGCCCCGGATTAGAGTGGAGCCATGTCCCCGGGAGTAACCCCCTACTCTTGCGAAGAAGGACATGGGATCTTCAATATGCGACCACACAGACATGGCCACAGCGGGGCTCGAACCACCGATCCACGCGCCGTTAGGCTCTAAGGTGGCCAGAGCACTCAAGACGAAAGCTCTAACCCACTGAGCTATCGAGGCGGCTCCACCACCCGCCAGGAACAACGGTGGCAGTTACAATGTATAATCAATTAATTGAACGGGTGTCTGTCCACACAAGCAAGGAATAAACTGGGTCAAAAAACTTCCTCCCGGGACGATGAAGGATGAATGGGTGAGACACGCCCCATATTAGGTGCCCGGGTCTGGATTCGAACCCAGGACCGATTGACCCAGGACCGCGGTGGCTCACATGCTAGCGACTGCCTAGCAGTCTTAATGTGAGTCTCCTCGGTCAGGCAACCCTATTTTTTTTTTCTCTCTTTTTTTTCTGTTTGTTTTGTTATGTATGCTTGACCCAATAAAACGTTTCTGATTCTGATTCTGATCTGCGGTCTAGATGGTGAGGTAACCACTACACCAGGGAGCTACCCAGGACCATTTGATCTGCGGTAGGATATATAACGTAGGTAGAGTCTATAAGGTAGGTAGAGTTAGGAGGCGACGTCCACTCGACGACGTCACTTTATATCAATGTTAAAGGGCTTGTACAACATGCTCATTGATTTACGTGGGAAAAGTTTCTATTATATCAATGCTGAAAGACAATATCCCGTATATAATTATATATATATACAATATATGTAAACACAATATACTGATTCATTTCCCTGTTTTAAGTGGGAGTGTTATTACCCGGATTGGATCATTTATAATTTGTGAATATTATTATAGTTTACATCAATTGAAAATAAATAATAAGCATAAGCTTAAATATATATATAGAAAAACATTTTTTCTATCGCGTTCAAAGTAATTACAATGCAGACATTGAAATGGAGATTCATATGAAATATATTCCATATGTAGTATACACCAGCAGCATCAACCAATAAATCGAAAAGATACTTCTGAAGTGATGAATATACATATATATATCTATATAAATAGGCTGGAACATATATGGAGATAAAATATTGGTGTTTTTATCCCGTTAGCAAGGACACTTCCCGGGATGATGAAATGAAGTTGGTGAATGATGAAACATGCCAGAGATGCAGGAGCCAGGGTTCGAACCCACGACCTGTTGATCTGCCGCCCAGCCAGCTTACCAACTGAGCTAGAGTCTCCCTGAATCACATACGGATATCACTGCTTTCAGTGACCAACTAGCCGTTAACCTACCAACATTCGCTGTAAGGCCTCCACTGTCTGGTTCAACACACTAACTCCGTTTATCTCTCGAATTTCGTCTCCCACATGCAGGGTGCCTGGAAGGAGAAACACATCATTCAGTCAGTTCATCTTGGATGTAAATGCACAATGTTACAACATTCATCCATAGTGTGAAAATCACCGATACACAAAATTCATTTCCTTTAATTCTTTTGCAGTATTGTCTAATCAAGTTATGTTCCTATACCTGCTTTACGCTCCATCTATTAAAAGAAAGTCCTAAATTAGAATATGGCATTTTTATGTAGTGCGATGTTAAGAAAAGTAATGACTGATAGCTATTTTGTAACATAAAAAAAAAACGACGATAAACTGAAACCTAAGTAAATGGAAATACTCTCAATATCGCTCCTGACCCCAGGTCTTAAATATCACTTCCATTTCAATGTGTTTTAAAAGTCTTACCTACATTGCATCAAATAATAATAAATTCATATTATCATTATTATTTTCTCAAATACTATTATTTTGCATATATATGTACATATGTATATTTTTTAATATTATTCTTACTATTTTTACGATTATTTTGAATATTATTATTTTTCATAGTATTATTCTTACTATTTTTACGATTATTTTGCATATTATTATTTTGCATAGTATTATTCTTACTATTTTTACGATTATTTTGAATATTATTATTTTGCATAGTATTATTCTTACTATTTTAAAGATTATGTTGAATATTATTATTTTGCATAGTATTATTCTTACTATTTTAAAGATTATTTTGAATATTATTATTTTGCATAGTATTATTCTTACTATTTTAAAGATTATTTTGAATATTATTATTTTGCATAGTATTATTCTTACTATTTTAAAGATTATTTTGAATATTATTATTTTGCATAGTATTATGCTTACTATTTTAAAGATTATTTTGAATATTATTATTTTGCATAGTATTATTCTTACTATTTTAAAGATTATTTTGAATATTATTATTTTGCATAGTATTATTCTTACTATTTTAAAGATTATTTTGAATATTATTACTTTGCATAGCATTATTCTTACTATTTTAAAGATTATTTTGAATATTATTATTTTGCATAGTATTATTCTTACTATTTTAAAGATTATTTTGAATATTATTATTTTGCATAGTATTATTCTTACTATTTTCAAGATTATTTTGAATATTATTACTTTGCATAGTATTATTCTTACTATTTTTACGATGATATTGTATATTATTACAAGTATTATTATTGTTACTATCTCACCGCCACACGTTGTATCGTCATTCACCCTGTCTATGGATCATCCCCCCGTGTACACTGTGTATCGTCACTTACCCTGTCTATGGATCATCCCCCCGTGCACACTGTGTATCGACACTCACCCTGTCTATGGATCATCCCCCCGTGTACACTGTGTATCGTCACTTACCCTGTCTATGGATCATCCCCCCGTGCACACTGTGTATCGACACTCACCCTGTCTATGGATCATCCCCCCGTGTACACTGTGTATCGTCACTTACCCTGTCTATGGATCATCCCCCCGTGCACACTGTGTATCGACACTCACCCTGTCTATGGATCATCCCCCCGTGTACACTGTGTATCGTCACTCACCCTGTCTATGGATCATCCCCCCGTGTACACTGTGTATCGACACTCACCCTGTCTATGGATCATCCCCCCGTGTACACTGTGTATCGACACTCACCCTGTCTATGGATCATCCCCCCGTGCACACTGTGTATCGTCACTCACCCTGTCTGTGGATCATCCCCCCGTGCACACTGTGTATCGTCACTCACCCTGTCTATGGATCATCCCCCCGTGCACACTGTGTATCGTCACTCACCCTGTCTATGGATCATCCCCCCGTGTACACTGTGTATCGTCACTCACCCTGTCTGTGGATCATCCCCCCGTGCACACTGTGTATCGTCACTCACCCTGTCTGTGGATCATCCCCCCGTGCACACTGTGTATCGTCACTCACCCTGTCTATGGATCATCCCCCCGTGCACACTGTGTATCGTCACTCACCCTGTCTGTGGATCATCCCCCCGTGCACACTGTGTATCGTCACTCACCCTGTCTATGGATCATCCCCCCGTGCACACTGTGTATCGTCACTCACCCTGTCTGTGGATCATCCCCCCGTGCACACTGTGTATCGTCACTCACCCTGTCTGTGGATCATCCCCCCGTGTACACTGTGTATCGTCACTCACCCTGTCTGTGGATCATCCCCCCGTGCACACTGTGTATCGTCACTCACCCTGTCTGTGGATCATCCCCCCGTGTACACTGTGTATCGTCACTCACCCTGTCTGTGGATCATCCCCCCGTGTACACTGTGTATCGTCACTCACCCTGTCTATGGATCATCCCCCCGTGTACACTGTGTATCGTCACTCACCCTGTCTATGGATCATCCCCCCGTGTACACTGTGTATCGACACTCACCCTGTCTGTGGATCATCCCCCCGTGTACACTGTGTATCGACACTCACCCTGTCTATGGATCATCCCCCCGTGTACACTGTGTATCGACACTCACCCTGTCTGTGGATCATCCCCCCGTGCACGCTGTGTATCGTCACTCACCCTGTCTATGGATCATCCCCCCTTGTACACAGTGTATCGTCACTCACCCTGTCTATGGATCATCCCCCCGTGCACACTGTGTATCGACACTCACCCTGTCTGTGGATCATCCCCCCGTGCACACTGTGTATCGACACTCACCCTGTCTGTGGATCATCCCCCCGTGCACACTGTGTATCGACACTCACCCTGTCTATGGATCATCCCCCCGTGCACACTGTGTATCGACACTCACCCTGTCTATGGATCATCCCCCCGTGCACACTGTGTATCGTCACTCACCCTGTCTGTGGATCATCCCCCCGTGTACACTGTGTATCGACACTCACCCTGTCTGTGGATCATCCCCCCGTGCACGCTGTGTATCGTCACTCACCCTGTCTATGGATCATCCCCCCTTGTACACAGTGTATCGTCACTCACCCTGTCTATGGATCATCCCCCCGTGCACACTGTGTATCGACACTCACCCTGTCTGTGGATCATCCCCCCGTGCACACTGTGTATCGACACTCACCCTGTCTGTGGATCATCCCCCCGTGCACACTGTGTATCGACACTCACCCTGTCTGTGGATCATCCCCCCGTGCACACTGTGTATCGACACTCACCCTGTCTATGGATCATCCCCCCGTGTACACTGTGTATCGTCACTCACCCTGTCTGTGGATCATTCCCCCGTGCACACTGTGTATCGACACTCACCCTGTCTGTGGATCATCCCCCCGTGCACACTGTGTATCGACACTCACCCTGTCTATGGATCATCCCCCCGTGTACACTGTGTATCGACACTCACCCTGTCTATGGATCATCCCCCCGTGTACACTGTGTATCGTCACTTACCCTGTCTATGGATCATCCCCCCGTGCACACTGTGTATCGTCACTCACCCTGTCTATGGATCATCCCCCCGTGCACACTGTGTATCGACACTCACTCTGTCTATGGATCATCCCCCCGTGTACACTGTGTATCGACACTCACCCTGTCTGTGGATCATCCCCCCGTGCACACTGTGTATCGTCACTCACCCTGTCTATGGATCATCCCCCCGTGCACACTGTGTATCGTCACTCACCCTGTCTGTGGATCATCCCCCCGTGTACACTGTGTATCGACACTCACCCTGTCTGTGGATCATCCCCCCGTGTACACTGTGTATCGTCACTCACCCTGTCTGTGGATCATCCCCCCGTGCACACTGTGTATCGACACTCACCCTGTCTATGGATCATCCCCCCGTGTACACTGTGTATCGACACTCACCCTGTCTATGGATCATCCCCCCGTGCACACTGTGTATCGACACTCACCCTGTCTATGGATCATCCCCCCGTGTACACTGTGTATCGACACTCACCCTGTCTATGGATCATCCCCCCGTGCACACTGTGTATCGACACTGACCCTGTCTATGGATCATCCCCCCGTGTACACTGTGTATCGACACTCACCCTGTCTATGGATCATCCCCCCGTGTACACTGTGTATCGACACTCACCCTGTCTGTGGATCATCCCCTCGTGTACACTGTGTATCGTCACTCACCCTGTCTGTGGATCATCCCCCCGTGTACACTGTGTATCGTCACTCACCCTGTCTGTGGATCATCCCCCCGTGTACACTGTGTATCGTCACTCACCCTGTCTGTGGATCATCCCCCCGTGTACACTGTGTATCGACACTCACCCTGTCTGTGGATCATCCCCCCGTGCACACTGTGTATCGTCACTCACCCTGTCTATGGATCATCCCCCCGTGCACACTGTGTATCGTCACTCACCCTGTCTGTGGATCATCCCCCCGTGTACACTGTGTATCGACACTCACCCTGTCTGTGGATCATCCCCCCGTGTACACTGTGTATCGTCACTCACCCTGTCTGTGGATCATCCCCCCGTGCACACTGTGTATCGACACTCACCCTGTCTATGGATCATCCCCCCGTGTACACTGTGTATCGACACTCACCCTGTCTATGGATCATCCCCCCGTGCACACTGTGTATCGACACTCACCCTGTCTATGGATCATCCCCCCGTGTACACTGTGTATCGACACTCACCCTGTCTATGGATCATCCCCCCGTGCACACTGTGTATCGACACTGACCCTGTCTATGGATCATCCCCCCGTGTACACTGTGTATCGACACTCACCCTGTCTATGGATCATCCCCCCGTGTACACTGTGTATCGACACTCACCCTGTCTGTGGATCATCCCCTCGTGTACACTGTGTATCGTCACTCACCCTGTCTGTGGATCATCCCCCCGTGTACACTGTGTATCGTCACTCACCCTGTCTGTGGATCATCCCCCCGTGTACACTGTGTATCGTCACTCACCCTGTCTGTGGATCATCCCCCCGTGTACACTGTGTATCGACACTCACCCTGTCTGTGGATCATCCCCCCGTGCACACTGTGTATCGACACTCACCCTGTCTGTGGATCATCCCCCCGTGCATAATCCGGGCCACGATACATTTCCCTTCATCGTTCAGCTTTAACGTGATTCCCTGAGAAAGACAAACACATATCAGGAAAGGATGCCAAGAAACAGAGAGAGTAGCCCTTTGTATTATGGTAACTTTAAATATTTTAATCCATCATTAAAACCTTGTCTCGTGAGATATTTCAGAGCATATAAATATTCAAATTATGCCCTAGATATAAAACTATACAGAAAAAGAGCGTTAGATATGCAGGTAACGACCTTTCAGAGTTTACGCAGGGCTAGATAATAATATAAAGCAATTATACTTATTCCTATTCATTCGTCTATCCTTCCCCCTTTTCACTCTCTTTTTTCTTTTTTTTTCTTTCCCCACCCTTCCCTCTCCTCTATCCTCATATCTCTTCACTCCCTCCCTTCTTCAGCTTACTCATTTCTCAACCCCTCCCTTCCCCTATCCTCCTGAACTGCCTTCATCCATTCCTCCTCCCCCCCCCCCTCCCCATCTCGTCACCATAACCCTCTCTCCCTACTCCCTCCCTCCTTCCCTTTCTCCTTCACACTTTTCGCATGCCCAGTTCCCCCTCCCCCCCAATACCCCTCCCATCCCCCCACCCCACCCACACACTCACCATGGGATCGTCCGTGTTCTTCTGGAACTGATCGAGCCGGACGCGGGTGGCGTTCTCCATCTCACCCCCCGCTCCTCCCTCCCAATCCACCCTTATCACCCACCCTCCCCCCTCTCCCCACCACCTCTCTCCCCTTCCCTTTCTCCCCACCCCATCCCTCCCTACTCACCATGGGTTCGTCCGTGTTCTTCTGGAACTGGACGAGCCGGACGCGGGTGACGTTTTCCATCTCTAGGTCGATGTCTGGACTCTCGGTGTCGGCGTCTCCATTGAGGTAGGGCGCCAGGGGGGGCGGCGTCACGCGCACCGCCTCGTCACCGTACACCTCGTGGGCCACCACGTCGTGAGCCTGCAGCAGGCCCTGGGTGAGACAGGAGAGAGAAAGACAGAATGAATAGACATGTTTATTTTGGTCACTTTTTGGCCATACGAGAGACAGGAGAGAGAGAAAGACAGAATGAATAGACATGTTCATTTTGGTAACTTTTTGGTCATACGAGAGACAGGAGAGAGAAAGACAGAATGAATAGACATGTTCATTTTGGTAACTTTTTGGTCATACGTGAGACAGGAGAGAGAAAGACAGAATGAATAGACATGTTCATTTTGGTAACTTTTTAGCCATACAAGAGACAGGAGAGAGAGAAAGAGAGAATGAATAGACATGTTCATTTTGGTCACTTTTTGGTCATACAAGAGACAGGAGAGAGAAAGAGAGAATGAATAGACATGTTCATTTTGGTCACTTTTTGGTCATACGAGAGACAGGAGAGAGAAAGAGAGAATGAATAGACATGTTCATTTTGGTCACTTTTTGATCATACGAGAGACAGGAGAGAGAAAGACAGAATGAATAGACATGTTTATTTTGGTCACTTTTTGGCAGCAGACCATACGAGAGAATTTACAGAAAAGTAGGCCCTGTACATACATAATAAATGTTGCGGTTTTCGGCCCCTTTTCTGTAAAACATTTCTTGCACAATGAAATTGGAGGGGGTTAAAAGACATGGTGGCGTTATAGGTTACTATTCTGAACGTTACAGGGCTGAGAACAATTACGGGTTTGGGTTGACAAATGTTGGGGTTTTCAGCCATTTTTCTGCGCATGAAGGACCTTGGGTCCACACAGTTCCCGGTACTAACAATGGAAGGCGGAAAAAGCAGAAACACATATTGAGTGTTTCAGGCCATTATTCTGTACACATATGTTACATTGAGCGTAGAAACTTCACGGGAAAGATATATATAAAGCCGAGAAACAGACCTAAAGTAGATTACCCGGCCCATTTAATTCCCAGGCTAAACAGGACAACTTGCGCAATACATCCTTGCCAACAACCAATTGAAATCCAGTTCTGGCCCTCACCGATATAATCTACACCCCCATCCCCCCCCCCCCTCCCAACACACGCTATCGGAGGGAGAGCCCCAGGTCCTTTCAATGGTAAGTGGGATATATTGCAGAAAAAACGTTCCAAACAGGGATTGCGAGGTGAACCTAGAAACACCCCGCCCCCCACTTACCCACCCGGAAACAACAAAGAAACGAAAAAAAAACGCGAAAAAAACCCATTGAGGTCAAGTATACATGCTTCAATTGGAGAGGATAAAAGCAGTGTTTAGATGGCGATTATGTCACTTGGGGGCAAAACAAAGCCGAAGTAACTCTCCGCTTATCACGACCGGCAAGGCCGCTTCCCGAGGCATTGTGATAGCTAGTGACTCTGTAGATAACATAGCCACTTCTTCGCCCTTCTACACAAAGACTTATCCCCCCTGGGGGGACAATGGTGGCCCCGCTCCACCGTACATCCTAAAACACGGACGCGATATGACCTCCACAGGTTAAAGTGTCCTTCTCTAAGCCGAAAACACCACACAGTGTGCTCCTATCAATAGCATGGGCCCCTATTCTTGGGCCTTGAAGAAGGCGCCAGCATTTACTGCCGACCCATTTAACTTACCGGCAGCGGAATCCCTATTTTAGTTACAGCGGTTTGTAAAAGCCGCTTAAGCTGCGGCGTGGAGATAATGGCGCTGTGGGGCAATTTGAATTCCATCATGTCCATGAATGAAACCCATTATCGTTATGGGTTATACCCAGACGCGCTTTGCCTCGCTGACAAAGAAAGCCGGAGGCGATGATGGAAAAAACAAATCCAAAACACGAAAACGACGGTTCTACAAAGCGCGTGGAGGCTGCATTGGGCGAACAAGGGTTGATAGCTTGCTCCCTGCGAACTCCATGTAAGAAAAAATAAAACCGGTATAGAGCCGCAAATCTAGTTTATATTACAGCCACCAGGGCGGCGGGAGTGGATGTGGCAATGTTATTAAGGTCATCCGGGTATTTAGCAAGGCGTCCCCCATTGTCGGCGTCACTTCCGGTGTTTTGGCTATTCCCCGGCAGCGGCTCACCATAGACCACGTGACCCGATCAGCGGCGCCGCCTGGCGGGCGGGGCGGGGATGGTTAGTTGGAGGTGGAGGTTGGGGGGGGGGGGGTTACGACGGCGCTGCAATAATATAAATCGTCCTCGGGCTAAAACGTTCTCTCGTAAAAAACAACTGATCCCCCCCAGCCCCCCCCCCCCCTCCCCAGAACGCCCACCCCCATCGCCCCCCCCCCCCTCTCCAGAACGCCCACCCTCACCACAACCTGCGGGTAAGACCTTGTTTTGCGAACGGAGAGTTTAACAAGAGGGAAAAAGGGGGACTGCCAGGATGGGCGACATGGTGGTGGTAATCGTCGAGATGTTGGCCGTGCCAGGGGCTGGAGAGGGTGGCAGGAGGTAGAGAGGAGGAGGGTCACTCGCGGGTTTGGGTGGCGGTGGTGATGATGGTGGGGATGGAGGGGGAGGGGTGTCTGGGTGGGTGGTGAGGGTGACGCTAGTGACGGGGGACACCCTGGCATGGGTCGGGGTGGCACAGGCGCCATTAATATCCAGGTTGACAATGTACCCACAAGTACCGTATATATATATAAATGCTGGTACAGACCGGCAGGAGTGGGCGATAATAGGACATTGCGAATTCGAAGGCAGATAACGGAAAAGGAAGTGCTGGGTGTCTTAGAAACCCTCCCGAAATAATATCAAATAATTGTAGGACAACCTGCAACATGTAGGTACCTACGACATGTTGTGGAAGCTCAAGCTGTTTAGGAAGGTTTTCCCGGCGGTGACGAAGGTTCACGGAGCCAGTAAGTACTGTATATATACTGGCTCGGATGGACAGGTCTTGGCCACAATAATAGACAATGTCCAGATATACCGGATAAGTCGAAGGGTAGAAGATCAAAGGAGGACTTGGCTTATCTCTTCTCTCACTCACTTGCCCGCGGCCAATTGTGACACCAGGTCCGGGATAAACCCATTTTGCACTCTCTGACCAGGTATTTTCGAAAAGCTTCGATTTCTCACCTGCCAGGGTGAAATTGTTGCGAGAAAATCCATATGGCATTGGTTTGAGTCCGACATAGATTTATCTCAGCACAAGTCTCCTGTAGTATCCCGTCCGAGCCTTTAGGCTAGGCTAGGATAGGGGATTTCCGGCGTATTTGCCCTCGGCGACTAGATGACGCGTAATGGTATGTAATCCGGCTATAAATAATGAACTCCGAGG
>OZ025254.1:18746547-18790990 GCA_964019135.1 Arenicola marina | reverse complement strand
CATATACCATTTTTGGAGTTATCGTGTGGCCGGGGAGAAAACTAGCGGATCCGAGATTTGCAACATCCGACCCGCTTTCTTTCGGGCCGTCCCGCCCTCATGTGGCAAAGCAGAGAACTACCACAGACCGGCCATTGGCAATATCCGATATGCTGCCATCCGCGCCGCCCCGCTCCGCCCTAGTGTGGCAAAGCGGAGAACTAAGACAAAATCCGTCCACTGCAAAAATTGAATCCGGTTGTCTGGTAGAAGATGATGACAGTCATGACAACGCAGACATCGCCATATCGATATTAACCAAACCGACCAACAAAAAAAGCAAAAAAGGAATAATATGCAAAGACCTTTAAAAAATAATGGAGGAAGTTCGATACAGGTTTACAAATTTCCCAATAGAATGAACGCAATTACACAATGAGAACAAATATGGGATCACCAGGTCTGACACTCAGTTGAATAGAGAGAATTCCGTGAGAGAGAGAGACCACTGGTTGAAGTCCATTTTATGCATTACGAAAAGTACTGTGACCTGTTATTTCTGCCTCAGGTCACCGTGTATAGAAAATTATTAGTGGGAAGAGAAGTTATCGTTGTGTATAGGACATATAAGTGGGAAGAGAAGTTATCGTTGTGCATAGGATATATAAGTGGGAAGAGAAGTTATCGTTGTGTATAGGACATATAAGTGGGAAGAGAAGTTATCGTTGTGTATAGGACATATAAGTGGGAAGAGAAGTTATCGTTGTGTATAGGACATAAAAGTGGGAAGAGAAGTTATCGTTGTGTATAGGACATATAAGTGGGAAGAGAAGTTATCGCTGTGTATAGGACATATAAGTGGGAAGAGAAGCTATCGCTGTGTTTAAGACATATTAGTGGGAAGAGAAGTTATCGTTGTGCATAGGACATATAAGTGGGAAGAGAAGTTATCGTTGTGTATAGGACATATAAGTGGGAAGAAAAATTATCGTTGTGTATAGGACATATAAGTGGGAAGAGAAATTATCGTTGTGTATAGGACATATAAGTGGGAAGAGAAGATATCGTTGTGTATAGGACATAAAAGTGGGAAGAGAAGTTATCGTTGTGTAAAGGACATATAAGTGGGAAGAGAAGTTATCGTTGTGTATAGGACATATAAGTGGGAAGAGAAGTTATCGTTGTGTATAGGACATATAAGTGGGAAGAGAAGTTATCGTTTTGTATAGGACATATAAGTGGGAAGAGAAGTTATCGTTTTGTATAGGACATATAAGTGGGAAGAGAAGTTATCGTTGTGTATAGGACATATAAGTGGGAAGAGAAATTATCGTTGTGTATAGGACATATAAGTGGGAAGAGAAGTTATCGTTGTGTATAGGACATATAAGTGGGAAGAGAAGTTATCGTTGTGTAAAGGACATATAAGTGGGAAGAGAAGTTATCGTTGTGTATAGGACATATAAGTGGGAAGAGAAGTTATCGTTTTGTATAGGACATATAAGTGGGAAGAGAAGTTATCGTTTTGCATAGGACATATAAGTGGGAAGAGAAGTTATCGTTGTGTTTAGGACATATAAGTGGGAAGAGAAGTTATCGCTGTGTATAGGACATATAAGTGGGAAGAGAAGTTATCGCTGTGTATAGGACATATAAGTGGGAAGAGAAGTTATCGTTGTGTATAGGACATATAAGTGGAAAGAGAAGTTATCGTTGTGTATAGGACATATAAGTGGGAAGAGAAGTTATCGTTGTGTATAGGACATATAAGTGGGAAGAGAAGTTATCGTTGTGTATAGGACATATAAGTGGGAAGAGAAGTTATCGTTGTGTATGGGACATATAAGTGGGAAGAGAACTTATCGTTGTGTATAGGACATATAAGTGGGAAGAGAAGTTATCGTTGTGTAAAGGACATATAAGTGGGAAGAGAAGTTATCGTTGTATAAGACATATAAGTGGGAAGAGAAGTTATCGTTGTGTATAGGACATATAAGTGGGAAGAGAAGTTATCGTTGTGTATAGGACATATAAGTGGGAAGAGAAGTTATCGTTGTGTATAGGACATATAAGTGGAAAGAGAAGTTATCGTTATGTATAGACATATAAGTGGGAAGAGAAGTTATCGTTGTGTATAGGACATATAAGTGGGAAGAGAAGTTATCGTTGTGTATAGACATATAAGTGGGAAGAGAAGTTATCGTTGTGTATAGGACATATAAGTGGAAAGAGAAGTTATCGTTGTGTATAGGACATATAAGTGGGAAGAGAAGTTATCGTTGTGTATAGGACATATAAGTGGGAAGAGAAGTTATCGTTGTGTATAGGACATATAAGTGGGAAGAGAAGTTATCGTTGTGTATAGGACATATACGTGGGAAGAGAAGTTATCGTTGTGTATAGGACATATAAGTGGGAAGAGAAGTTATCGTTGTGTATAGGACATATAAGTGGAAAGAGAAGTTAACGTTGTGTATAGGACATATAAGTGGGAAGAGAAGTTATCGTTGTGTATAGGACATATAAGTGGGAAGAGAAGTTATCGTTGTGTATAGGACATATAAGTGGGAAGAGAAGTTATCGTTGTGTATAGGACATATAAGTGGGAAGAGAAGTTATCGTTGTGTATAGGACATATAAGTGGGAAGAGAAGTTATCGTTGTGTATAGGACATATAAGTGGGAAGAGAAGTTATCGTTGTGTATAAGTCATATAAGTGGGAAGAGAAGTTATCGTTGTGTATAGGACATAAAAGTGGGAAGAGAAGTTATCGTTGTGTATAGGACATATAAGTGGGAAGAGAAGTTATCGTTGTGTATAGGACATAAAAGTGGGAAGAGAAGTTATCGTTGTGTATAGGACATATAAGTGGGAAGAGAAGTTATCGCTGTGTATAGGACATATAAGTGGGAAGAGAAGCTATCGCTGTGTTTAAGACATATTAGTGGGAAGAGAAGTTATCGTTGTGCATAGGACATATAAGTGGGAAGAGAAGTTATCGTTGTGTATAGGACATATAAGTGGGAAGAAAAATTATCGTTGTGTATAGGACATATAAGTGGGAAGAGAAATTATCGTTGTGTATAGGACATATAAGTGGGAAGAGAAGATATCGTTGTGTATAGGACATAAAAGTGGGAAGATAAGTTATCGTTGTGTAAAGGACATATAAGTGGGAAGAGAAGTTATCGTTGTGTATAGGACATATAAGTGGGAAGAGAAGTTATCGTTGTGTATAGGACATATAAGTGGGAAGAGAAGTTATCGTTTTGTATAGGACATATAAGTGGGAAGAGAAGTTATCGTTTTGTATAGGACATATAAGTGGGAAGAGAAGTTATCGTTGTGTATAGGACATATAAGTGGGAAGAGAAATTATCGTTGTGTATAGGACATATAAGTGGGAAGAGAAGTTATCGTTGTGTATAGGACATATAAGTGGGAAGAGGAGTTATCGTTGTATAAAGGACATATAAGTGGGAAGAGAAGTTATCGTTGTGTATAGGACATATAAGTGGGAAGAGAAGTTATCGTTTTGTATAGGACATATAAGTGGGAAGAGAAGTTATCGTTTTGCATAGGACATATAAGTGGGAAGAGAAGTTATCGTTGTGTTTAGGACATATAAGTGGGAAGAGAAGTTATCGCTGTGTATAGGACATATAAGTGGGAAGAGAAGTTATCGCTGTGTATAGGACATATAAGTGGGAAGAGAAGTTATCGTTGTGTATAGGACATATAAGTGGAAAGAGAAGTTATCGTTGTGTATAGGACATATAAGTGGGAAGAGAAGTTATCGTTGTGTATAGGACATATAAGTGGGAAGAGAAGTTATCGTTGTGTATAGGACATATAAGTGGGAAGAGAAGTTATCGTTGTGTATGGGACATATAAGTGGGAAGAGAACTTATCGTTGTGTATAGGACATATAAGTGGGAAGAGAAGTTATCGTTGTGTAAAGGACATATAAGTGGGAAGAGAAGTTATCGTTGTATAAGACATATAAGTGGGAAGAGAAGTTATCGTTGTGTATAGGACATATAAGTGGGAAGAGAAGTTATCGTTGTGTATAGGACATATAAGTGGGAAGAGAAGTTATCGTTGTGTATAGGACATATAAGTGGAAAGAGAAGTTATCGTTATGTATAGACATATAAGTGGGAAGAGAAGTTATCGTTGTGTATAGGACATATAAGTGGGAAGAGAAGTTATCGTTGTGTATAGACATATAAGTGGGAAGAGAAGTTATCGTTGTGTATAGGACATATAAGTGGAAAGAGAAGTTATCGTTGTGTATAGGACATATAAGTGGGAAGAGAAGTTATCGTTGTGTATAGGACATATAAGTGGGAAGAGAAGTTATCGTTGTGTATAGGACATATAAGTGGGAAGAGAAGTTATCGTTGTGTATAGGACATATACGTGGGAAGAGAAGTTATCGTTGTGTATAGGACATATAAGTGGGAAGAGAAGTTATCGTTGTGTATAGGACATATAAGTGGAAAGAGAAGTTAACGTTGTGTATAGGACATATAAGTGGGAAGAGAAGTTATCGTTGTGTATAGGACATATAAGTGGGAAGAGAAGTTATCGTTGTGTATAGGACATATAAGTGGGAAGAGAAGTTATCGTTGTGTATAGGACATATAAGTGGGAAGAGAAGTTATCGTTGTGTATAGGACATATAAGTGGGAAGAGAAGTTATCGTTGTGTATAGGACATATAAGTGGGAAGAGAAGTTATCGTTGTGTATAAGTCATATAAGTGGGAAGAGAAGTTATCGTTGTGTATAGGACATATAAGTGGGAAGAGAAGTTATCGTTGTGTATAGGACATATAAGTGGGAAGAGAAGTTATCGTTGTGTATAGGACATATAAGTGGGAAGAGAAGTTATCGTTGTGTATAGGACATATAAGTGGAAAGAGAAGTTATCGCTGTGTATAGGACATATACGTGGGAAGAGAAGTTATCGTTGTGTATAGGACATATAAGTGGGAAGAGAAGTTATCGTTGTGTATAGGACATATAAGTGGAAACAGAAGTTATCGTTGTGTATAGGACATATAAGTGGGAAGAGAAGTTATCGTTGTGTATAGGACATATAAGTGGGAAGAGAAGTTATCGTTGTGTATAGGACATATAAGTGGAAAGAGAAGTTATCGTTGTGTATAGGACATATAAGTGGAAAGAGAAGTTATCGTTGTGTATAGGACATATAAGTGGAAAGAGAAGTTATCGTTGTGTATAGGACATATAAGTGGAAAGAAAAGTTATCGTTGTGTATAGGACATATAAGTGGAAAGAGAAGTTATCGTTGTGTATAGGACATATAAGTGGGAAGAGAAGTTATCGTTGTGTATAGGACATATAAGTGGAAAGAGAAGTTATCGTTGTGTATAGGACATATAAGTGGGAAGAGAAGTTATCGTTGTGTATAGGACATATAAGTGGAAAGAGAAGTTATCGCTGTGTATAGGACATATACGTGGGAAGAGAAGTTATCGTTGTGTATAGGACATATAAGTGGGAAGAGAAGTTATCGTTGTGTATAGGACATATAAGTGGAAAGAGAAGTTATCGTTGTGTATAGGACATATAAGTGGAAAGAGAAGTTATCGTTGTGTATAGGACATATAAGTGGAAAGAGAAATTATCGTTGTGTATAGGACATATAAGTGGGAAGAGAAGTTATCGTTGTGTATAGGACATATAAGTGGGAAGAGAAGTTATCGTTGTGTATAGGACATATAAGTGGGAAGAGAAGTTATCGTTGTGTATAGGACATATAAGTGGGAAGAGAAGTTATCGTTGTGTATAGGACATATAAGTGGGAAGAGAAGTTATCGTTGTGTATAGGACATATAAGTGGGAAGAGAAGTTATCGTTGTGTATAGGACATATAAGTGGAAAGAGAAGTTATCGCTGTGTATAGGACATATAAGTGGGAAGAGAAGTTATCGTTGTGTATAGGACATATAAGTGGGAAGAGAAGTTATCGTTGTGTATAGGACATATAAGTGAGAAGAGAAGTTATCGTCCATCGTAAGGCATGTGAGCCATAATCTCGGTTCATGCCTGGGGAGCCGGCGCGATAGCTCAGTGGGTTAGAGCGCGCGCCTTGAGGGCTCTGGCCACCTGAGAGCCTAACGGCACGTGGATCGATGGTTCGAGCCCTGCTGTGGCCATGTCTATGTGGTCGCAGGATAAAGATCCCATGTCTTTCTTCGCAAAGAGTAGGGGGGTATCCCCGAAGACATGGCTCTACTCTCCCTTCCTTCTCCCATTGACGCGACAAAAGTGGTTAAAGCGTCCTGAATAACCAACCAACCATGCCTGGGGGCCGTGTTCATAAAGCACACGTAACTAAGGCTCGAAAAGGGGCATTTCCGTCGGTCGTTGTGACTGTGCTCATTAGCACTTTCTTAATGAATTCAGAAAATTCACCTCTTGGTTATATACTATACATATATATGTATTTTTAACCCGATAATCGCTCGTCAAACGTTCCACAGCGCTTATTTAGTTTATTGCTGTAGCCAAAGTGTGTTTCATGAATACCGCCCCAACTGTAGGTAGTACCGCCCATTTCCAGTTTCACTGCGTAATCTACTATTACTTGCTACTATTACTTACTTACTAAGTTCCAGGTTATGAACTTAATCAAGTAAGCATCATCTCCACATGTTGAAATGTGTGGCTCGAGGGGGTAGAACATTGTACACGAAGTGTTGGGAAAGGGTCGGGGGATGGGGGGGGGGGGGAGGTGACAATCATTCTGCCCTCAGTCAAGAAAGACCCCCAGTATCAAAAGGCCACCAGCGAACCACTCCCTGAGACCCCCGCCATGGTCCCCTATCCTACACTGCGACGTTATGATCACGTTGATTGATGCGCGATTCAAATGTACCGTAGAAACGCCAGACCAAGACTACCGTAGAACCGCCAGACCAAGACTACCGTAGAACCGCCAGACCAAGACTACCGTAGAACCGCCAGACCAAGAATACCGTAGAACCGCCAGACCAAGAATACCGTAGAACCGCCGTTGCGTGTTCATGCGACGTGCATGTGCAGGACTGCGCGTGTCGTTTCATTAATCAATAGATACGCACCATTACGCACTGGCGGTTCTAGGCCAGTGCGTAATCATTACGCACTGGTGGTTCTGGGCCACTCCGGCAGCCGGCCTCTCGGAGCTGGAAAATCGCTACGCATTACAACGCAACGGCGGCTCTACCGCTATAGACCGGTCTGTGCAGCTGTACATTGCAACAAAACAAGGACTGTTGCAGGGTTTTATGCCACTTTCGTGCACATCAAATCCTAAATTGGGCACGTACACCAGACGCATTTGAACGCGAAATAGCCACCTGGCGGCGGAGAATGGATACCTGTCACATAATTAGCTTGGCGACACCTGGTGGTAGATAATATAATATGTAGTCCAACAAGTGTGGCGCCATCCGATGGCAGAGAACAGAATAGCTGAAGAGCCACCTGGCGGCAGAGAGTTTGCAGCGGCTAGTGCCACCTGGTGGCAGTAGCGGGACTGGCGGTAGGTCAATGAAGTGGCTTGCGATGCATACCCTTGTCTTGGGAGAGTCTGCAAGCGGAAGGGAGGGAGGGCACGGCACGGCCCGACCACGGCTCTATTAGACCTTGGAACATCAGCATATAGGTGTTTATGCCTCTTTCGTGTACACAAGGGATAAACTAGGCCAAGGAACCTTCCAGGACGATGACAAATGGATGGATATGGACATGCCCCAAATTAGGTACCCGGGCCCGGATTCAAATCCAGGACCTATAGATCTGCGGTCAAGTGTGCTAACACATATACCAGGGATGCCCCCCCCCCCCGCCTCCCACACACACACCCGATTGATGGTTGCATAGCCACCGGGCTGTAAAGTATACACACCTGTCGCGCCTGGCGGCTAAAGCGCCATCTTGTGGTAGAGAATACACACCTGTCGCACCTCGCGGTAGATAATACGGACCTGGCGGCTAAAGCGCCACCTTGTGGTAGAGAATACACACCTGTCGCACCTGGCGGTAGATAATACGCACCTGGCGGCTAAAGCGCCACCTTGTGGTAGAGAATACGCACCTGTCGCGCCTGATGGCTAAAGCGCCATCTGGCTATAGACAATACACACCTCTTGCACCTGGTGACCGAATACTGTCAAGACGCCACGCAAGGTTTCCCACAGGAGGGGGTCGTCGACGAGTCCCGGGAGAGGGGAGCAGTCCGCCGCCCCGCCCGGACCATACCCGCCCCCGGGGGAGGGCGCCCCGACCGACCCCGACCGCGGCGGCAGCAGGTGGGCGAAGGAGTGCAGGCGGAACTGGCGGCTGAGGCGCACCTGGGGCTGAAAGGCGCTCATTATCGTTTACATCCAACGGCGTCCACTAGATGGCGACACTGCGGGGCCATGGCACCGAGCGGCCAAGCTGCACGCGGTCGACGGATCTATGCAAGTGCGATATGTGTAGTTTATGTCGTCCTACCGGCGTCCGCTAGCTGGTGACACTGTATCCATGGCGACAAGCCGCGTGGTCCTTGGCGACCGAATGTGAAGTGAATAAGCAATACTTTACTCCACTGCTATTGGCGACCGCTAGATGCGACACCGTATCCATGACGACAAGCCGCGTGGTCCTTGACGACCAAACGTCAAGTGAATAAGCAATACTACCAAAGATATTAGCACACCGGGGTACTAATATCTTTGCTGCAGCTTTACTCCACTGCTATTGTCGTCCGCTAGATGGCGACACCGTATCCATGATGATAATCCTCGTTGTCCTTGATGACTGATTATGAAGTGAATAAGCAACACTTTACTCCACAGCTATCGGCGTCCGCTAGATGGCGACACCGTATCCATGGCGATCAGCCGCGAGGTCCTTAACGACCAGACGGTGAATAAGCAACGACCTTTGCACGCTACGCGCTTCCTTGACGACTGTTAGAAATCAGCAGGACGCGTATGCAATGTTATTTGTTGCCTGAAGTAGTTACATGCCACCAGGTACATCTAGCAGCAGGATGGTCATCACGTACAAGCCATCCCCCCGCCCCCCTCCCCAGAGGGCAATGACAATCAGTCGCTAACCGATCCACCACTCCTCCGGTCTCGTCTTGTCTCGTCTTGTCTCGTTCTGACGCACGTGTTGTCGGCGCAAGAGTCACTGGCAACAAGTCTGCGCTACATACATAGCTCCCACACCCCCAGACCATCCCCTCCTTGTCTCTCCTGGCGCTAGGTGAAGCGACAGCAACGTTAATCAGCACGCTAACCAACCCGGGCTGACTAACAGTATCGACGTCAAGTGCCTGTCCAACCAATGACCTGTCAAAGCCACGGCCTAGCTGTGACAGCTGTGACAGAAGATATCGCCACCGCTACAAACCACCGCTAAAACCACAGCCACGACTATAGCCACAGTCACAGCCACCGCCACAGGCCACCGCTACAGCCACCGCCACAGCCACGGCACAGGCCACCGCTACAGCCACGGCCAAACCCAACTTCCTTCCTCCCTGAGCGGCTTGACGAATCTATTGACAAGTATTCCTTTGACGATGCACTAGAGGTATCAGCGCCCACCGTGGAAGGGCTACAATTAATTGCCGTTGCACTCACTCCGACACAGCTGTTCCGTAAATCATAATTCTAACCAATTCGTTTCAGATTTCCAATCCATTGCATTCCCCGTGGCTGTAACTAAAACACGCAGCAAGCGTAAGCCTTTCATATCTTCCATCGACCATTTCCGCCTTCCTTGCGCCATGGCTTCCGCCGACGATATGCGGTTGGAGGACCAGTTTTCCTTCCAATCCTCCTTTGGCTTTTGCTTCCAAACCACTTATTAATTGATTACCCTGATCCAAAATGAACCCACGGAGACCTTAATCGCCTTTTTCCTGTAATGAATGGCACATTTTCCCGATGTGGCATTCCGCTAGTCCATGCATCTATAGAGAATATCCGGAAGAAAATACCTCCACATGGCAGAGCGCGCCTTGCGCCCAGCTTAACAGCACATCATTATGACTATCATGCCATCGTTATGACTATCATGTCATCATTATGACCAGGCTGTTGTTTTTCTCTCGTTCTTGGAGCATGTGTTACTCTAAGTACGCTGGAGATCCGAGAATTGATTCCAGACAGAGCAATGCATCCGGAGATAAAACTTCGCGGGCTTCGTTTGATCTTCAAATTTCGATCTGCAGACGGACCTCAAATGTCTGCAAGCCAGCGAGCAAGAATGAAGCAGCACCAAGTCATAGGGAGAGAAGGGAGACGTAGTGTGGAGAGGGAGAGGGGGTGGGAGCGGGTGGGAGAGGGGGGAGGGGGAGGGAAGTAAACGCAGAGAAAGGGAGAGGCAGAGGGAGGGGGGGTGGGTGAGAGGGAGAGGCGGCGCGACAGGAGGAGAGGAGGGGGAGGGGGGCAGGAGAAGGGTGGAGGGGGGAGGGGGGCAATCACCCTCGCTAATGCCAGTACATCCGCTGGCCCAGTTTAAACCAAGACCGGACATCCCCACCCCACCCCCAGCCATGGCTTGTATATACGTACCACAGGCCGCAACCATGCTTGTCATGAGTACGGACTATGGCCCGGCCCGGCCTGAGCCCTGGTCAACCCCCACCCCAACCACGGCCACCCCCCACCCCAACACTCAGCACCCATGCCCTACTTTCTCCCAACAAGGACGAAGAGGATCGTTGCGGATCTTCCCCGGCGCAGGTCTAGGAGGAGGGGTGGTGGTGGTGGGGGTGCTGAAGGGTGCATGTGGTGGAGGTGTGAACACACTAGACAGAGAGGAATGGTGATGAGGGTGACGAGAGGCGAGGTGACGGGGGTTGAATCTCGTGGGTTGGCGCCGTGGGAGGTGTGGGTTGGGGGTGGGGGGTCGGGGTCGGGGTCGGGTGGTGGGGGATGGGGGGTCGGGGGTCGGGTGGTAAGGGGTGGGGGTGGGGGGTGAGGGGATGGGAAAGTGGGTATGGGTGGAGACGAGGAGGGGTGTTTACAAGGGTGATCACCACCCTGCGACCGATGTCGGCTCGCATCTACCACATGTGCATGAACGGTGTCTTCACCCACCGGCATCCCTTGGCCTGATGTCTCCGGCGGCTCGCCAAGGGCGGGACGGGGCGGGGCGGGACGGGGCGGGACGGGGCGGGACGGGGCGGGACGGGGCGGGACGGGGGAGGGTGGAGGGCGGGTGGCAGGGGGTCGAGATGGAGTTGGGGAAAGGTGCAGGATGGGCTGGGCACGTGGGGCAGGGGGCTCGATGGGGACGGGGGTGAGAGGAGGGTGGGGGACCAGGGGCGGGCGCCAGGGTGGGTGTGGGTGTGACGGGGGTGGGAGCGGACGCGGACGCGCAGCGGCACACCGGGGGAAGGGCGGGATTATTCCAGATTGCGCTTTTAAATAAACCACCCACCACCCTCTATCGCGGTATGCTGACGTCCCAAGGTCTGATAGAGCGGGGGTCTGGCCGCTCCCCGCCTTCCTCTCCCCTGGCAGCCACTCCAAGACAAGGGCAGGCATCGAAATCCACTTCATAGTTCTACCGCCAGTCCCGCTACTGCCATCAGAGCCACCGCCACAGCCACCAGCCACCATCACATCCACCAGCCACCATCACATCCACCAGCCACCATCACATCCACCATCACATTCACCAGCCACCATCACATCCACCATCACATCCACCAGCCACCACCACAGCCACCAGCCACCACCACAGCCACCAACAACCACCACAGCCACCAGCCACAGCCACCAGCCACCACCACAGCCACCAGCCACCACCACAGCCACCAGCCACCACCACAGCCACCACCACAGCCACCAGCCACCAGTACATCCACCCGCCACCACCACAGCCATCAGCCACCACCACCACCACAGCCACCAGCCACCACCACAGCCACCAGCCACCCGTACATCCACCAGCAACCACCACAGCCACCAGCCACCACCAACCACCACAGCCACCAGCCACCACCACAGCCACCAGCCACCACCACAGCCACCAGCCACCACCACAGCCACCAGCCACCACCATAGCACCCACATCCACTACCACAGCCACCACCACAGCACCCACATTTACTACCACAGCCACCCTAGCTCCCACAGCCACCACCGCAGCCACCACCATAGCACCCACATTAACTACCACAGCCACCCTAGAACCCACATCCACTACCACAGCCACCATAGCTCCCACAGCCGCAGCACCGCTCCAATGGTGCAATGTGCACGATGACTATTTCGCTCCCAATGCCATTCGCGACACGTGAAGTACCACGTGGAATTCATCTTCCAGTATTTTAATTCTCCAGGGTACGTGACGCGGTATTGTATGGATGAGCAAGCTCCCGCACCGGTCATTACACCGAAAACAAGGAAAGTACCAGAACAGCAATATACTTACTATATCTCATTAACTCGTCAAGTTGTTACAGCCGCAATCTACGCACTAAGAAATTAAGACTAATTATTCCTTTAGCAGACCCTTATAAATCGCGCCATCCCCAATAAAAACCAAGATCCTTCTCTATTCCAAGCCGCAGTTTCCCCCCTTGGCCGGTTTTGATTGGTTACAAGTACACGTATTTGCTTGTCTCCACTTGTGTTGCCCACTACTGTGGAGAAGTTACCTCCACCCCCACCACATTCCCGGCCCCTGGCCCCTGACGCCTGACCCCTGGCATTGGCCCCCTGGCCCCCGGCCCCTAGCCACCGGCCCCTGACATCTGACTCCGCCACCCTCACCGTTCCCTTTCCTACTCCCTTTCACTCCGGCACCGTCGTCTCATTCAATTTCTGCCATTGACGACTTTCACTCGAAGGCATTTAGTCACAGCCTACCCTTTCTTTTTTGACAAACGCAGACAGGAAACAACACGCTAGGGATTTCAGCGAAATTAGCCCTCGGCACGGTATCCCCATAAAGGTACAGACAACTTCCGTTGTCAACGAGAGATGCCAAACCTAACTCCCAACTCCCAACTCCTGCCTGTTCCCCGAGCAAACGGATCGCGTAATATTTTTGTCTCCCTTCCTACTCCGTCGTTCCATTGTAAAATTGTCTTCGCCCCAGCCGCGAGGGGCGAGGGCAGCGGACGAGGGTAGCGGACGAGGGTAGCGGACGAGGGTAGCGGACGAGGGTAGCGGACAAGGGGAGCGGACGAGGGCAGCGGGCGAGGGTAGCGGACGAGGGCACCGGACGAGGGCACCGGACGAGGGCACCGGACGAGGGTAGCGGACGAGGGTAGCAGACGAGGGTAGCGGACGAGGGCAGCAGACGAGGGTAGCGGACGAGGGTAGCAGACGAGGGTAGCGGACGAGGGTAGCGGACGAGGGTAGCGGACGAGGGTAGCGGACGAGGGTAGCAGACGAGGGTAGCGGACGAGGGCAGCAGACGAGGGTAGCGGACGAGGGTAGCGGACGAGGGTAGCGGACGAGGGTAGCGCACGCAGGGAGTCGAGGGGGCAGGTTGGTAGTAACGAGGCTCGTTATTTCAAAGCCCGATACACATGTCAAAACGCCAAGTCACGAGACTGAGTTAAAACCACTTCCATCGACGGAACGCTGACTGGAGTGTGGGGAGGGGGGTGTGGGGAAGGGGGGTTGGGGTGTGGGGGTGGGGGAGAGGGTATGCTTGGGGGAGTGGGGGTGGTTGGTGGGGGTGGGGGATATGGCAGAGGGAGGGGGGGTAGCGGTTAGGCTGGGAGTGGGGGGATGGGTGGGGGGTGCGGGGGTGGGGGTGAGGCTGGGGTTGGTGTTTAGGCCTCGGAGCGGGGGTCGGGGTGGGGGTGGCGGTTAGAGGCTGGGGGCAGGCGTGGTCCCTTCATTACGATGGAGACCCGGGAAATGTCACCGGTCGTTAGCAGCAAACCAGCAAACCAGCCAAGCAGACGACTTCCGGTTATATATAGACTGTTGGGAGTAGAACCAGCGTGATGGTCGTCAATCGTCTTAGTACGAGAACTAGCGCCGCGTGACCCAGCCGTCGGGTGAATAGTAGTAGCGTAGTGAAGAACAAAGACGGAACAAGAGGTCGTGGCAGTGCACCGGCCACTGAAGAGGACAGACGGCTAATGAGAATTAATGCGGGGCGGGGCAGCGATGTCTTCCAGTCTCCACTCTTGCTAGAGCGTTAGGATTGCCACCGAAATATTCCCGTCATTCGGGTAAGACTCAGCAATAGTCTGCAATGACGTTCAGCCAGACTCAGCAATAGATTGCAATGACGTTCAGCCAGACTCAGCTATAGTCTGCAATGATGTTCAGCCAGACTCAGCAATAGACTGCAATGACGTTCAGCCAGACTCAGCAATAGACTGCAATGATGTTCAGCCAGACTCAGCTATAGTCTGCAATGATGTTCAGCCAGACTCAGCAATAGTCTGCAATGATGTTCAGCCAGACTCAGCTATAGTCTGCAATGATGTTCAGCCAGACTCAGCAATAGTCTGCAATGATGTTCAGCCAGACTCAGCAATAGTCTGCAATGATGTTCAGCAAGACTCAGCAATAGACTGCAATGACGTTCAGCCAGACTCAGCTATAGTCTGCAATGATGTTCAGCCAGACTCAGCAATATTCTGCAATGACGTTCAGCCAGACTCAGCAATAGACTGCAATGACGTTCAGCCAGACTCAGCAATAGACTGCAATGATGTTCAGCCAGACTCAGCTATAATCTGCAATGATGTTCAGCCAGACTCAGCAATAGACTGCAATGATGTTCAGCCAGACTCAGCAATATCCTGCAATGACGTTCAGCCAGACTCAGCAATATTCTGCAATGACGTTCAGCCAGACTCAGCAATATTCTGCAGTGATGTTCAGCCAGACTCAGCGATAGACTGCAGTGATGTTCAGCCAGACTCAGCGATAGACTGCAGTGATGTTCAGCCAGACTCAGCTATAGACTGCAATGACGTTCAGCCAGACTCAGCTATAGTCTGCAATGATGTTCAGCCAGACTCAGCAATATTCTGCAATGACGTTCAGCCAGACTCAGCAATATTCTGCAATGACGTTCAGCCAGACTCAGCAATATTCTGCAGTGATGTTCAGCCAGACTCAGCGATAGACTGCAGTGATGTTCAGCCAGACTCAGCGATAGACTGCAGTGATGTTCAGCCAGACTCAGCTATAGACTGCAATGACGTTCAGCCAGACTCAGCTATAGACTGCAATGATATTCAGCCAGCTAGACTCAGCAATAGACTGCAGTGATGTTCAGCCAGACTCAGCGATAGACTGCAATGATGTTCAGCCAGACTCAGCTATAGACTGCAATGATATTCAGCCAGCTAGACTCAGCAATAGACTGCAGTGATGTTCAGCCAGACTCAGCAATAGACTGCAATGATGTTCAGCCAGACTCCGCTATAGACTGCAATGATATTCAGCCAGACTCAGCTATAGACTGCAATGATGTTCAGTCAGACTCAGCAATAGACTGCAATGATATTCAGCCAGACTCAGCTATAGTCTGCAATGATGTTCAGTCAGACTCAGCAATAGACTGCAATGATGTTCAGCCAGACTCAGCAATATTCTGCAATGATGTTCAGCCAGACTCCGCTATAGACTGCAATGATATTCAGCCAGACTCAGCTATAGACTGCAATGATGTTCAGTCAGACTCAGCAATAGACTGCAATGATATTCAGCCAGACTCAGCTATAGTCTGCAATGATGTTCAGCCAGACTCAACAATAGACTGCAATGATGTTCAGCCAGACTCAGCTATAGACTGCAATGATGTTCAGTCAGACTCAGCAATAGACTGCAATGATATTCAGCCAGACTCAGCAATAGATTGCAATGTCTATTATACGTTGTCTGCCATGATATCTGGAATATATCTCATGGAGGTAGAGTATTATACCGGACAACAGCTCACACAACAAGGGGCCGATCATATCCCATAGAGCTGGCTTTATATATTACATATTATCTATATTGAATCATTCAAGATTTCTTTTGTCTATACTCCACCCATGCCAGACTGCCAAACAGTGTCTCTTAGCCTTGCCCGTGATATCAATTTACCACAAATTTTCATTTTAGTGGTAAACGTCATCTGTTTGTGTGCTTCGCGATGCTTTGGTATAAGTAGCAGTGCCGCGACAGAGTGCTGTGGTGTCGCGGGATAGACACGTTTGCCACCCCACAGCCGAAACGGCGAGGTTTATCAGGTTTCTGAAGTGATAGAATGAAACAATAGAGTTTTCTGCAAAGTTTGATATAAATTCCGCCGGGGCTTAGTTTTGGCGGGAAAGAACTCGACATGCCACTTTAATTAAACCAAGCAAAACCTGGCCTGGGTCTGGCTTGGGTGCAGCTGTAGCGATCTATGATCAGTTAAAGGGGAGATCTCGCGGAGGGTGGGAGTCGCGAGGAAAGGTCATCACACCAAAGTTCCAGCTTCCCACTTTCGGGACAGGACAGTTTTTCACAAGTCTGCAGGCGAGGCATTACCCTCTATTACGTGACAAGCTAAACGCCAATCGATGATTTCACCTGCCTCACTCACCTCTCCGTGGCTCGTACGTAACTTTCGGCAGTTAAACCACGCTCAGTCAGTTCGGCTCGCGCCCGCAAGGTGGCGTGTCCATCAGGAGGGGGACATTTGCGCCGTCAGTTTGCGGGGCAATCTTCCCGATGACATAGTTGCCGATGAGTTTTCAGGACGGATGGCTTTTCAAGAAGAGCCAATCTGAACCAGGTTCAACATTCCCTCCCCCACCCCCTCCAAGGCACACAAGCTCACACGTACTCCGCCGCCCCCCCCCCCCAGCCCCACCTCCCTCACCCCTCCAGTAGGGCACGAGAGGCATGCAGAAGGGAGGGATGAGTGGGTGGGGGAGGGGGGGGGGCAGGGGAATGAGCGTCTTACCGGCTGCTAATGGAGACGCCAGATCGTTCCGTGGCGAAACACAGGTGTAAATGGTAGAGGCGGGGTGGAGCGGCTCACTAACACGAACGGGATAGATGGGGTGGGGGGGGGGGGGGGGGCGTGCACCTAAAGGGATGGAATAACTCTTGAAGCCACACTCTCGAGGGCGGGAGTCGTAGAGAATGCGATGTTGGCGTTTTTGACCACCGTTGTGAACAATCACGAGAAATGTAAAATGGGGTTGGAGGAAACTGTTTTGCCCCATATGTGTAAGGGTTCGAACCCACCAATGTTCCGTCTCCGACAACCCATTCGCAGCGAGCGACTAACGGAGAACAGAATACTGAACGGACGGGAGTAAAACTGGTAAGAGGACCTTACCTTCCCTCCCTCCCTCCCTGCCATATGTGCAATTAAGGCACACGCGTGGATGCGCTTTGACACGAAGCTCGGTAGGACACATCACATATTATCGCCCATTGATAGCATGTCGTCCTCAGAAGGACAACGAGGACATGAAGGACACAGCCTCCGTGGCGGGGCACAGGGCAGGGGTATGCTGGACGCCCGGGCCATGCCTCAGGGACGTCCGTGTACCAGGACGTTGACCCCTATAAACCGATCTAGGCTGTCAATCATTCATTTACTTCACTGTTGCTTTTATCCAATCATGCGGCGAAATGAGGTCTTCCACGTGCGTTATATCCGACAAACAAGTCCGACAAACAAAGCAGCATGTCACTTTCTTGTCAATTTTAGACATGAATACGTTTTACTTGTACCCACCTATGAGCTCTCAGCTATGACAATCCGCTATGGTTGTCAATTTCATATTTACGATGAAAAGGATTTAAGCGTGCGCGGGGCTTAACTCAGAGTACGGATCTATCTATTATGACTTATGGCACAGAGGGTGGGTCCCAGCCATTGACAAGAGTCATATTAATAGATACAGTACACCTCGCCTTCTATGCCGAGCGTCTTAAGCCGCCGGGGAGGGCTCAACAGGAGTTATTGTTCATCAGCTTAAGGGGAGATGATTCGAATTTTAGAGCAGGAGGAGGAGCAGGGAGGAGGGGGGAGGAGCAGGGAGGAGGGGGGAGGAGCAGGGGGGAGGGGGAAAGAGGAGGGGGGAGGAGGGGTGGAGGGGGCTGGAGGGGGAAAAAGAGGGGGTGAAGGGAAGCAGGGGCGCGGAGGGGGGAGGAGGGAAGAGGAGGGGAGGGGAAGGAGGGGGGAGCAGGAGAGGGGGGTGCAGGAGGGGTGCAGAGGGGGGTGGAGGGGAGGATGGGGAGGAGGGTGTGCAGAAGGAGGGGTGCGGAGGGGGTGGGGGGGGGAGGAGGAGGAGGGAGAGGAGGAGGGAGAGGAGGAGGAGGAGGAGGAGGAGGAGGAGGAGGAGGAGGAAGGGGGAGGGGAAGGAGGAGTGGAAGGAGGAGGGAGAGGAGGGGGGAAGGGGGAGGAGGGGAGGAGTAGGAGGAGGAGGAGGAGGAGGCGGAGGAGGAGGAGGGAGAGGAGGAGGCGGGGGAGGAGGAGGGGGAGGAGGAGGGGGAGGAGGAGGGGGAGGAGGAGGAGGAAGGGGGAGGGGAAGGAGGAGTGGAAGGAGGAGGGAGAGGAGGAGGAGGAGGAGGAGGAGGAGGAGGAAGGGGGAGGAGGAAGGGGGAGGGGAAGGAGGAGTGGAAGGAGGAGGGAGAGGAGGAGGGGGAGGAGGAGGGGGAGGAGGAGGAGGAAGGAGAGGAGGAGGAGGAGGGAAAGGAGGAGGGGGAGGAGGAGGAGGAGGAGGAGGAGGGGAAGGAGGAGGGGAAGGAAGAGGGGGAGGAGGAGGAATCCAAATATCGACACCCAGAGCGTCTATGGCCAGCCAGCGGTTAGGGGTGGAGGGTTCCGGGGGAGATTCAAGACGAATAGGCGGCAAGGGGGGGGGGGGGCTGCAGGACACACCAAACCTCCATTCCCGAGCGGTAAGTCCCCAATTACAACGCGAACACAGACAAAGATTTCGAGGCCGATCGTCAGGGCTATCTCGTGGGTTTGTAGTGTAGGTTTATACTGATGAATATGCATCAGACACGAGTCACGTGGCGTGCGCAAGGAAGCCATCCGTCATGCCATTGAAAGAGGCAACGACAAGGCGTAAAATGATGGATGCTGGAATGAACAAGAAGGGGCTGAGGAACTGACAACCTTAAAACTCCAAGGCATGAAATTCTATTCAGAAAGACGGCAAAAATGACCGGCATAGATAGGAAAGAAATATCGTCATTAAATATTCCATTTAGAAATTACACCCATAAAAGATGGAAATCCAATGATGGATATGGAACTGGCACCGTTAAAATGGGACGGCGAGAGATTCAATTCGGACCAAAGCATGACAAAAGTCAATAACTAAAATCGTGAATGAATCTTGTTCATTTGCAATTCCTCTGACAGAATGTCGCAGAGAAAACCAACTGACAGCAATATTGGTAAATATGATGACGTCATTATGTGTAGTTCTTTGGTGGAAATCGTTCAGTCAGACGAGCCAAACACCAAATGACAAACCTAATTTTCTTCAAAAGCCATTCGGGTTGAGAACACATTGCATTCAACTGTATGGGGATAGGGACAGAGAAGGGAAAAACAGAGTCAATCACTGGGTGAGATTAGCTTTAATGTCGGTCAGGCCATGGCACAGCGGGGCCACTGGAGGCTGCGGCCGACCTCATTACTGTCACTGACGTCATTGGCGTCACTGATGTCACTAGTTTCACCGACGTCACTAGTGTCACTGACGTCATTGTGGTCACTGACGTCACTAGTGTCACTGACGTCATTGTGGTCACTGACGTCACTAGTGTCACTGACGTCACTAGTGTCACTGACGTCATTGGCGTCACTAGTGTCACTGACGTCATTGGCGTCACTAGTGTCACTGACGTCATTGGCGTCACTAGTGTCACTGACGTCATTGTGGTCACTGACGTCACTAGTGTCACTGACGTCACTAGTGTCACTGACGTCACTAGTGTCACTGACGTCACTAGTGTCACTGACGTCATTGGCGTCACTAGTGTCACTGACGTCATTGGCGTCACGAGTGTCACTGACGTCACTGATGTCATTACTGTCACTGACGTCACTGGCGTTACAAACCTAACCGACATCACCGGTGTCAGTGACGTCATTGCTGTTACTGATGCCATCGGTGCCACGTGTCACATGCCTTACTAGCGTCACTGATGTCACTAGTGTCACTGACGTCACTAGTGTAGTGTCACTGGCGTCACTAGCGTCACTGACGTCACTGGTGTTACTGACGTCACTTGTGTCACTGACGTCACTAGTGTCACTGACGTCACTACCGTCACTAGTGTCACTGACGTCATTAACCACATTGCCATAGCTCACTCACCCCCCTTCACACACACCCGCGAGACAGCATTTAAAAAACATGTTTAAGCGGCGCAATAGGGCTATACAGTTCTCGCGATCGGGCCACGAAACTTCAATTTTGGGGACAAACAAACACACGTGCTCCATGTTGAAGTATAGGCAGCTATATGTCAATTTCTTTCTAGGTTTATTCTAAAGACTATGAGTATCATTTCACTAAACATGGCTATGGGAGATATACGTTAAAATATTTGGAGGCGATGGAGCGCAGAACTTTGGGAATATAAAAATAGCGTTCTAAATTTAGCCCTGCATCCGGGCTTTCGCGAGTTCTCCAAACTGCGAGTGACGTCACAGTTTCACGTGCCTCCGCGGTAACAAAAATGGCGAGAGCAAGTGATCGACTCAACCATTCCGCTGTCAAAATGTGCAGCGCATGGAGTAACAACACACGGGCGCGTCATTAAACCACATGGTAAAAGTAAATTATAACCAGTAGGATGTTTTCGTATCACTTTTGGATCACTAAAAGACAAAGTTCTTCATTCTTTGTAAGTTTTCTGTTTGAAGCGTTGTGCCAACGTTGTCACTCGGGGAGAATCCATGTGACGTCATAATGTCTCGTTTTCGTAGGAAATGCAAAAAAACGTTAGTTTCTCAGCCGTGTTGTCTCGTCGTAACAAATATTAATCATTGTGGTGGCGCAAATGAATGAAAAATATGCCGTCTATCCGTTTTGGGCAGCTATATTTCTTAAATATTCTTAATTATATCGCCAGGCCTTCCGCAATGGACCCACCCCTCGGCGCCCGGCTTTTGCGCAGGTAGGCTGGTTCCCAGTCTCTCTCTTTGCGCAACAAACACGTCACGCCTACGTCACAGATAGTCAGGATACCAGTGTGCGCAGAGATTCTAAACACCCTCCGAACACGTGCTTCGTTTGTTTGTCCCCAAAATGAGTAAAATGAGCATTAAACCGCGATCTACAAGCTACACATGAGTGGTCTGAAAAATGGAAAATGGAGATCAGCGCAGAGAAAACAAAGACTGTATTGTTCAGTAAGAAGAATCGCGATATCAAACATCACGTACATATAGCCGGCAGTACCATTGAACAAGTGTCATCTCATAAGCACCTGGGTATCACCTTCTATGTCTAATATGTCATGGACAAGACACGTCCAAATTATTACTACTATAGCGCCCGTTAGATTGAATCTGCTTAAACGGGTGAAATATAAGTGGTCTCGCAAGAGTTTAGAGCTATTTTATTTGTCATATGTGCGGCCACTCTTAGAATATGGTAGGATTGTATTTGCAAACTGTGATGCCAAGAGCAGCCAGGAGATCGAAAACGTTCAAAACGAGGCCATCCGCGTATTCACTGGTGCATAGAGCCGATCATCTAGAATCGGGTTATTGAACGAAAGCGGTCTGCCGTCACTTACAGACCGCCGCCAATTTCAGATCGCTTTTAAATATGCCCAGTGCGTCCTAGGCGCAACCCCATCCTATATCACATCTAGACTCCCATCCAGGTTGGGTTCCAACAGAATGACGCGAGGCAACAATGCCAACCAATTCCGCACCATCCATTGTACAACCAATAGTTACTTATCTAGTTTCTTCCCCGCATGTACACGAAGGTGGAACTCTTTGCCGCGTGCACTGCGTAGTTGCCAATCTGTTAGCCAATTTCGATCTCTGTATTGCTCTCGGTATACCATACATCAAAACAAGATAAGCTACTTTTATATGGGTTCAAGAAAATTGCAAGTGACATTAGCGCAAATGCGACTGGGTTTCAGCAATTTAAACAAACATCTGTACGATAAACTATGCAACGAAAGCCCCTACTGTTCATGTGGTGCTGTTAGTGAGACTGTTATGCATTTTTTTCTCGACTGTCCTAATTATAACCGCGAAAAAGAATGTTTAATCGGCAGTCTTATTAGAATAACTCATGACCTCAATCGAAAAGATATTGTACATTTATTCCTCTACGGCCACGAGCGTCTTACTGAAAACTCTATTATAATTGACGCCATATCTACATTTGTTGCATCTACTCATCGTTTCAGATATCAATAATCTGTCTGGAGTAAGCCTGTCAGTCTATCCCTCTCCCCTCTTCCTGTCTCCTTTCATGTACCGTTATATGTGACCAAACTTGCCTCGCCATTGTACCATTGTACTATTGCATATTTTGTTTTACATTGTAACATATTGCTTTTCATTTTTTTGAGGAAGCCCCATGTTCCTAGCCTATGCTATTCGGGGTATCCTCGTTAAATAAATATGTTTAAACCAAATGAGTAAACCGGAAGTCTAGGCGAACGAGACTTTATAGCCCTATAACGGGGGACACGTGGTCCAGGCTGGTCTGGTGCGATATTAGGTCGAGCGACTAAGCAATATTTCGGTGTTTGGTCGGAGGACTATAGCAGCAGTATTTCGGTGTTTGGGACGCCTGACAAATGCATTCGGGGCGTAATAACAGGCCAATATGGATTGAGGGGTGGACAAGGAATAAAACTTACGCGCTTAGTCTTTTGGACAGGGCGTGGGTTAAATTAGAACAGATTGAGAGGAGGGGGAGACGGAAGGGGGGGGGAGGGGGAAGGGGGGGGGGGTGACTTACCGTGTTGGCCACCAGGACCAGGTAGTGACACCCGGCCAGGGCTGAGAGGAGCGAGGTGTTGTACGTCACCAGCGACAGGTACCTCCAGGCCGACCGCCTCTGCTCGCCGTAATTGCGGGACATCGCCCCAGCCAGCAAGGGAACCAATTATCACACGACAGCCAACGGTCATTCACAAGAAAAACAAAAACTCCCAATTTCGGTCGCTTAAGACCAATCTCTCACCCTGGCATGACCGTTACCAAGGGGATGGAATTCCGGAGTGTTTTTCTCGTTCTGATATCCATGTTGCAAATCAGATTAAACTGAGATTCGACGCCGCATGTCGTCGAGCTACAATAGCCCTTCCAGGGAGGAAGAGGAGGAGAAGGAGGAGGCAGGGCAGTCTCCAATCACACCGTCCTACCGCCAGGGGGCGCGCCGCCGGAGGAACGCCGGGGAATTATAATCACTGTTGGTGGTCGGATAAGTTACCGCAGTATCGAAACAGATCCAGGTCGAACAATAATCGACGCGCACCGCGCCGAATCCGGGTGAGATCCAGAACCGGAAGCGGAATCGCATCGACTTCCGGTTGACGTAAAAGCCTCCGATGTCGCCATTATTCCCGACGTCGGACGCGCGGCATCTGGACGCGGCTATCCATCAGTGGTAGTTCCTGATCTGACCACATGGTGGCCAGAAGACGGGTGTGGACTCGGCAGCGGTGGGATCTGGGTTAATGGTAGGTTTTTAAAGCACGGAGTACGACTGGCGCCCAATGCATGGTAAGTGGACACAAGGGAATCCATTCCGACGGGTTTTAGTTGTGAAACTCGGGCTGAGCGGACAGCGTTTATACATCTATAGATATCTCAGAGAGCGTGATAAATAACTGAAGAGAAAAGAGGAAGGAATGCGTACTGATGAGTGTCAACTGTCGCTCGGATCTCGCATCTCCATATATGATCATTTCTGTATGCCAGCTGAAAAGTGGTTGAAGCGTCCTGACAATACCACCAACGAACCGTATGCCAGTTGATCCAGGTCATGTATATCCACCGGACCGCTAGACCAGGCTCCCGGGATCATACGGACAGCTGGAATGGTGTCTCAGGCCATCTTTGTACACACACGGGCCAGACCAGAAAGTCGGAGGCGGTACCACTCCCCCCCCCCCCCCCGCTAATCACCACGCAGGCAGCGTCCACGTGGCTATCAGCCCCGCACGCGCTGTGACGTCACACGATACTCGGTGCCATGGCGACCATTGCCCAAGGGAGAGCTAGCGTGTTCGGCGGAGAGAGAGGACGACAGCACTGTTGGGAATCCCAGCATCGCACACAACTTCTTCCAGATATCCCGCCCACGACGTGTAGCAATGGGTATAATGTTAACCTACGCTAGCGATAACGTAGTACTAGTAACAGTAGGAGGAGGGTCCGATTAACCCGGGAGTGTCCCTCCCTGTCGCGTCGCCGCCTATCGGGTCTGACGGGCGTTCCGTCGCCGCGAGAAGATGATGAAAAGCTCGCCATCCGCAATCTCGTCGTTCAATTCGCACGCTGAATATGGCGCACAAGACTGCCGATGAGGGCATTATTTATACAGCGCGCATTAATCCGGCCTGCCGTCCATTCAGTCCTGTCAGAGGCGGGAGCCCCTGTGGAGGGGAGGGGAAGGGGAGGGGAGTGAGGAAGGGGGGAGGGGGGCAATAGGTCGCATGTAGACGCAGCCGCTGAATTCAAATTATTGCGGTTTTCTCTGTCGACGACTTGTTTATTGGGAGAGTTGCGCCGAGGTTTAAAGGAAGTTGCTCGTCATAACCAACAACAACCACCCCCCCCCCCCCAAAAAAATGGCTGAATCCGTTCGGAGAAATAAAGTTTAATAGATAAAAGGGATTGCTTGCTTAAGGTGTTAAGCGGCTTACGTATTAGGCAGGCAATGACGTAGCCGTAGGGCTTGGAGGCATGTTTTGTGTCTCTCAAGGGGACGATTACTCTGCAAACGGCATATATCTAAATCTAACGATAGATTTAAGTCGCATTCCGCAATAAAAAATAAAAAAACCTCGCGGAAACTAAACTTCAAACGGCAGATTTTATCCAATGGGCTGTCGGGAAATGCCTCACGTGACGTCCGGCAGTTCCGTTAACACGGCATCGAAGCGACTAATCACCGAAAAAACCCAAAACTACGGTAAAAAAACAGTCAATTTTTGCCACGTGGCGCAGCGTTCATCGTCATGGCAACCACGCCTGGCTGAGCAGAGTCCCAATGCAATATCCCCCTCTATAGCCACACCGAGGAGGAGTAGGAGGAGAGAGGTCTATTAGGAGTAGCACAAAATGCCGACCCCCAAGCCTTGTAATGATGAAAAACTAGGGCTTACAATACGCCGAAAAGAGGATTAAATCCAGTTACATTGTCGGCGTCGGTGTCACACAAAAAGCCGAGCTGCATGCCGGGTAATGATGAAAAACTGCTGCGTACAATACGCCGAAAAGAGGATTAAATCCAACTACATCGTCGTCGTCGTTGGCGTTGTGGCAGGGATGACCTCATCTCGGCCAATGAGGAGGCTGCTTACAACGGCGGCCTGAATAGGACACAGATGAAAAGGTGGGTCTTCGCAGAGGGATCCAATCCAATTCAATCCGATACAATCCAATGGCAGCCGTCTTGGGGGCGACTTCAAACATGTATGTTCGTCCCCCCCCCCCTCCTCTATCTTACACGTCATTAGCCCCTGGTCAGGGGGGTGGCGGGGTGGTTGGGTGGCTGGGGGAGAACGGGGGGAGCCTTCAGCAAGCTGGTCAGCCCCTGAGTGTGGTGTGCCAAGGGAACAACAGCGGTGGCGTCCGGCTTGTAGGCGGCGCGACAAGTAGAGGGCAGGCCTCCTCCTTGTCCTGCTGCCAGCTCTGGAGGCGGTTCACCTGTGTGGGTGGGTGGGTGAGGTCGGTGATGGTGGGGGTGGCGGGCGTGGTGGTGGTTGGGATGGTCCCATTCCCTCGGTGTCCGTTCATTCCCCAACGCTGGCCGCCGTCAAAATGGGCTTTCGCGCGTGTCCCCATGCCGCCCCCCCCCCCCTCCACCTCCCCCTCGCCCACCCCCACCACCACCATCCCTCCTCTTTCTCCTCCTCATCCCCGTCGTCCGGTCAGCACAGTCCCAGCCCCCACCCTCCACTTCCCACCTCCTCCTCTCCTCCTCCTCACCCCACATTTCGCTACCGCCAGCCCCTCCTCCTCTCCGCCGCCCCCACCCCCACCCACATCTTCCCATCCAACAAGTCCATCTACCAACCCCTCACCATGCCGCCCCTACCCCCAACCCCTCACCCAACCTTCCCGTCACCATGCCCTCCTCCTCAGAACCCCGCCATCCATTTCTCTGCTCACTCTTCGCCTTTATGACTTCTCCTCATTACCAACCCCATTGCCACCTCTCTCCAGGTCTCCCCCTTCATGAGACCTCTCTCCCTTTCCCTTTTCCCTCAACCTTCCTCTCTCCTCCCTCCCTCTCTCTGTCTTTCTTTCCCCCACACTCGCTCCCTCCCCCTCCCCATTTCCCTCTCTCTCTCCTCCTCTCACCCTTTCTCCCTTCATCCTGTCACCCTTTCTCCCCTCCCCCTCCCCACCCCCTCCCCTCCCCCTCCCCCTCCCCGCCCCCCCTCCGCCGCCATTCCCCTCAGATGTCGCGGCCAGCCTTCCTCTTCTTGGATCCCTGCGGTAAGTAGTAGTGTCCAGCCAGGGACCCAGCGGTGTCCACCCCCACCACCCCCACCACCCACACCCCACCACCCACACCCCACCACACGACACCCCACCACCCACACCCCACCACCCACACCCCACCACCCACACCCCACCACCCACACCCCACCACACGACACCCCACCACCCACACCACACCACCCACACCACCCACCCCACCCACACCACACCACCCCCACCACCCACACCACGCCGTCTACGCTGGTCACGGCCCTCATAGCAGCGGTTACGTACTGCCGGGACTGACGCAATAAACTGACACAATTACCCCCTCACCCCCACCCACCCACTCCCCGGCACCCTATTCCCCCACCCACACACAGCTTTCTCTCCCTCCTCGTTACAACCCTGGCGCCATCTTGAAAAACCCATGACGTCCCACCGTGGCCGGCAGGCGGCGCCCAAACGATATTCTGGCCCAATTTATTCCGGTGGTGGGTTCGATTCCCGGTCGTATTAAATGCGCAGGTGACGAAGGAAACGACCAAATCGTGATCAGACTTCGGTGCCTATAGATATTTATACTAACCCCATTTTGTTCACAGTATGAACGTGTCCGGTGGTCTGTGGCGGACTTCACGAACGCAGTTTAGCCGACCACGGCGTTACTGGGCTAAAAATCGCCCATCGTTTACATGGTAACTTTAATCGACTACGGCGTTACTGGGCTAAAATCGCACTCTTAGGAAGTTTCTTCTTGACTTTTGGATATCCCGTCGAACTTGTTCACTCGTTATCGTCGTGCATAATTGTGTAGTGCGTGTTCATTTTATTGTGCGAGGCGTCGCCTTCCTTTCTGGGGACCTGTGTGTGATGACTGAACAGTGGGCTCAAGCCCCGGGCTTTGAGGACCACGGTATGACTGGGACGGAAAAGTGTTTTATGCTGCTGAGAGAAAGTGAAGGGGAGACTGCATTTATAGAAACTTCGTACACACATCCATTGAATTGTAGGAGAGCAGCTAATTTCGATGGAGCGAATGTATTTTATACAATAATAAACGTCACAGTGTTAAAAAAAAAAAAAAAAAAAAAAAATCGCCTATCGTTTACATGGTAACTTTAATCGACTACGGCGTCACTGGGCTAAAATCGCCCATCGTTTTCATGGTAACTTTAATCGACTACGGCGTTACTGGGCTAACATCGCCCATCGTTTTCATGGTAACTTTCATCGACTACGGCGTCACTGGGCTAAAATCGCCCATCGTTTTCATGGTAACTTTAATCGACTACGGCGTCACTGGGCTAAAATCGCCCATCGTTTTCATGGTAACTTTAATCGACTACGGCGTCACTGGGCTAAAATCGCCCATCGTTTTCATGGTAACTTTAATCGACTAAGCCCTGTAATCGGCCAAACTGTGTTCGTGACATCCACCACAGAACATCATGGATTGGTGTTTTAGACCAGGTTCGTGCACGGATGACCCGGGCCAGAGGCCCTCCCACTCCCTATATATATACATGCATATGGGTTTTTTTTATATTGAGAACCGCTCCGTCACATGAGAATGAACCAACTGGGTTTGGTATATATAGCGAATTCGGAGGGCAATTTTATGAAATAGCATGTGAAAATCATGACGTCACCACCGGGAATCGAACCCAGGACCGCCGGCTTAGTACCCCGACAGGTCTAATTACAGTGACCTAGCCAGGATAATGTATTTAATCCTGCTTTGGAGAGCTTCCACCGGGAGTCGAACCCAGGACCGCCGGCTTAGTACCCCAACAGGTCTAATTACAGTGACCTAGCCAGGATTATGTATTTAATCCTCTGCTTTGGAGAGCTTCTACCGGGAGTCGAACCCAGGACCGCCGGCTTGGCGCACCGACAGGTCTAATTACAGTGACCTAGCCAGGATAATGTATTTAATCCTGCTTCGGAGAGCTTCCACCGGGAGTCGAACCCAGGACCGCCGGCTTAGTACCCCGACAGGTCTAATTACAGTGACCTAGCCAGGATAATGTATTTAATCCTGCTTCGGAGAGCTTCCACCGGGAGTCGAACCCAGGACCGCCAGCTTAGTACCCCGACAGGTCTAATTACAGTGACCTAGCCTGGATTATGTATTTAATCCTCTGCTTTAGAGAGCTTCCACCGGGAGTCGAACCCAGGACCGCCGGCTTAGTACCCCGACAGGTCTAATTACAGTGACCTAGCCTGGATTATGTATTTAATCCTCTGCCTTAGAGAGCTTCTACCGGGAGTCGAACCCAGGACCGCCGGCTTAGTACCCCGACAGGTCCAATTACAGTGACCTGGCCAGGATTATGTGTCTAACCCTCTGCCTTAGAGAGCGGGACGTTTGACTCTAAATTGGACGAGACGGCGCCACGTGTCATCCTGGAGTGACGTCACCCGGCCAACGGAGACACGGGTAATAAAGAGATAATTTCGCTCTATGTATGTATGGTAGGAAAGGGACCTGGGCGTCCGTAGATGGCCCCAGTAGTACCGTCCTCCGCCCCTCAACCAGGGCGTCCCTTCCGCCCCCCCCCCCCCTTCCCCTCCCTTCTCCCCCAAAGCTCCGGCCGCCGATGTGTGTATGTGTCTCTCACCGGGACGGTGGGGTCAACCAGCATGGCTTATGGACGGAGGATGGAGGCGGCGTGGGAGGCGTGCGTGGGGGGGGGGGGGGGGGGGTTCGGGGTAAAGACAGACTTACCGGGACGACGATCAAGAAATCCCTCCCGGATGAGGGGAGAGGGTGGGTCGAAGAGGGTGTGTGTATGTATGTGGAGGACGGTGTCGCTCAGACATTATATCCCTCCCTCAATCCCTTTCCCTTTTCCATATTATAGACCCCGCTCGGCGGCCCCGGTCCCAATGCGGCCAATCTCCGTGTCCATTGATAGGGGGCGCTGGTTGTCACATCAACGCCCTGGCCCGTTTAAATACAAACGCGGCCCGGCACTACTGACCCCCCCCCCCCCACCCCACCCCCCTCACCCCGCCGCACCCCATGTGTGCCGAGACTTCCTGGGCGGGGGTGGTGGATGGCCGGCAGGGGGCTTGGTGGCAGTGAGGGGTGTGGGTGGATGGAAGGCCAGGCGAGAGTAGGGGGGCAGAGAGCTGATTAGAGAAGGGCGGGGAGGAGAGGGGGAGAAGAACACTATCAAAGGCGGAAAACGGGAAAGTTGGGGGGGGGGGGGGCGGAGGGTATGGGGACTAATCACAGAGAACGAGGCCTGGTTTCTATTGGTCTGTGGTGACTGCTGGCCAGTTTAATTCAGTCTGAGGGCGTTCTGGCCATGGTGAGGACCCCCCCCCCCTCCCACACACACACCCTACCCCTTGGCACTTTCACAGCTATGATAAAATGTTTCTGGCTCGCTCTCACTGCCGTCCAGGCCCCCCTCCCTCACCTTCACCCTTTGCGAGGCTGTCCATTCTGTTCCTTACAGCTTACCCCGACTGTATTACATAGAAAGTGAGTGACAGGTAACCCCCTCACCTCCCCCCCCCCCCACACACACAACCCCTTACCCCCCACAACCCCACACCACCCTCCACCACCCCACCCCCGTTGGGGTTATTATCGAAAGCCCCATATTTCTGGGCCGCCCACCGCGGCATTGCCCTCAACTCCCAACCCCTAACCTCTTGGGGTGTATGATAACATAAAGGGGGGGGGGGGGCGCCATGATGAAGGCCCTCGACGTTCTAAGGCTCCCTATATATTGAAGCCCTAGCCACGTGAGTTGCTTCAGCTGTGATAACAATCTCCCAACCAATTCGCCGCAAGAGGGCGGAAAATATGGCTCTCCAATATGGCTCTCCATTAAGTAAAGACCTCCGAGCAACGTGGACGCTTAAAACCCGTTCGAATGGTTTTTTTATGCCACCTTCGTGCACACACTGGCTAAGCCTTGCCAAGCATACTGGGATGAGAGATAAAAAAAAACATAAAGAAACAAACTCAGAACTAAATTGAATATTGCTGTTTTAGGCAACTTTGGTGTACACAATGGTAAAATTGGTGGGGGGGGGGGGGCAAAAAAATGGGGTTTGATTGCGATGAGGTATGTCACAGCTACACGTGTCCGGGGTTCGAACCCACGACCTGTGTTGACAGTTGCGACTTCGCCTCGACTAACTTATGACCTTCTCATGAATATCAGCCACGTGATAAAGCCTTATCGCCGGGTAACCATGGCAATGCACCTCCTCTCGCGGGCCGTGCGCACGACGGGCCAAACACGAATCTATCACAGAAAAGGTTCTGGCCTTAAAACCATGACGGAATGTTAGTCAATATTCATTTGTTGACCACAGCCATGACATACATGTGCACACCATGTATCAATAAATATCATGTATTTTTGCATTGACTGCGAACGCCACCTAGCGAATGTACAGTTTGCGACAAAATGATACATACATATATAGGACATATATATAGGACATATATATATAGGACATATATATAGGACATATATATATAGGACATATATAGGACATATATATATAGGACTTACATATAGGACATATATATATAGGACATATATATATAGGACATATATATATAGGACATATTAAGACATATATTAAGACATATATACATAGGACATATATATAAAGGACATATATATATAGGACATATATATAGGACATATATATAGGACATATATATAGAACATATTTATAGGACATATATATAGGACATATATATATAGGACATATATATATAGGAAACATATATAGGACATATATATAGGACATATATATAGGACATATATTAAGACATATACGGCATATAGGCGCGCACCGACTGACCTCTAATAAGGCATGCAGCTGGTTGTCATCGAAGACACTCTGGAGAAAGTCGCGGTCGTTGTCCCCGGCATCCGTGAGGCACTGAATCTCCTCCAGGCTGTCCAGGATCTGGCTCACCGCTGTAAGTAACACATCACACCACACCGTCAGTTATACATCATCTGGTATACAGGGTAAGACATAAAAATACATACAGGGTTCATACAGGCAAGGTTCCATCAATTTCAAGCTTTTATAAGGCAGGCACTATAAAAATTCAAGGACTTTTCAAGGACCACTTTTACCTTCTCTGGTCTATTTTACGCCTACAAATTGCAAAACTTGGGACTAAATTTTAGGCATACAATCTTTGGTATGCGGAAATAAGGAATGGCAACAAGAAGGCAGTGTCCACGTCACCAACCAACAGCATTTAGTGGAGTTAATCACTTTACTTTTATTAATTCCTACTTCTTCAATTCAGCCAGCTTTTGTTCGATTGTTTCGAAATGTAATTTTTTTTTTTTTTTTTGTATAATTATTTTTTATTAAGGTGTCGCTTTTTATAAAGGACAATAATATATGACACGTGTTGTAAAGAAGAAAGCATGATGAGAGTACCTACAACATTCCACCACTGGTTAGCGACAGTAAAAGTTTGGTCCAGTAAGGAACCTATATATATATTAGCTTAATGAATTTGATATCTGGTACAGGGTACATTGGAGGTTCAGTCGGCGCCTCCCTGGCCGAGTGGGTGGCCGGCGCGACAGCTCAGTGGGCTAGAGCACTCAATGCGAGCACTCCAACCCACTGTGCTATCGGGCCGGCCCCCTGTAAGGTTTCTTTGGCGCGATGCCTTGCCACACAAACATTGCCAGATATTTAAGACATTATCTATAATGTAATGTAATGTAATGTAATGTACTGTCTCTTTGGAAAGGTTCACTAAAAGGGTTGTCTTCATACCAGAAGAGGTGATCTCGTCGTCGCCGATGTGGGCAAGGCCGTTGTTGGGCTGGTAAGTATCATTGAAGAAGGTCGTCCACTTGGCACTGGATACAGCGGCTAAAACTGCCCCCTGGTACACAGAGCAATGACACCGGCAAATTAACATTGATGCATCTATACATAAGTGTAAATAGTCTTTTCAATAGTTTATCAATGGACTGTCTAAATATGTGGATTCGTATATATATATATAAAAATAAAAGGCTGATGCACATTTAAATGGAACACGTGCAGATTTTGTACCAACATTTACGTCAAATATTTTAGCTTTTTATAATTCATACTATCTACAGATGCAAAAATTATATATAATGCAAGCATATAAGCATTTTGGTTTCTGCAAATTTCGTATTTTACATTTAACATAAAAAAAATTGATCAAGAAGTTTATTAATTAAAAGAATCTCATTCAAAATACTACATATATTGGTGACCAGAAAGTGATTCCTCAATACAGCTACAGCGAATCGGTACCGTTGCAACATAGTGAATTTGGCAGCTTATGACACCAACAACCTTGTTATATACAGTTATATGCAAATCAAAATCTACACATATCATGCCGAAGACTTACTTTCAATTTTCTCCTGGCATTGAACTTCTTCATTTCATCCACACTTTCGTTGAGATGAATTTTGGGTGCTCGCCCCTGGCGGAATAAGGAGGAGATGGACATCGTGAAATCGCTATTATATACATGGATATATCAGTAATAGCTTCCACATTGTATTGCCACAATAGACATTGACATAGACACCATAGACCTTGAAGATACATAGCCAAATATAATATTACTATTATATACATAGATATATCAGTAATAGTTTCCTTTGTATTGCCTCATAAGACATTGACATAGACACCATAGACCTTGAAGATACATAGCCAAATATAATATTACAAACCAGGTAAGTGACATCAGCCAAGGCGCAACCCGATTAACAATCTAGGTGCCGTTGATGTACAGGGCAGGGGCAAATTACATCAATTGATGTAATTTGCCCCTGTACAACCGTTTAAGCCAATGAAATAAAATTATAAAAAAAAAAAAAAAAAAAAATCTACGTGCCGTTAAGTTCCAATCATCAAATCGTTAATAAACTTTAGTCAACAGTACATTCGGGATAATTGGATAATTGGAACCCTCGGCCAAGTGAAGGTTTTTGTCGCTAACAGATGCTTTACACTAGTGTTGCACATAATAACAGCCACAAATCCTTCCGCGGACAATGGCATACGGCGAAACGATAGTGGTGTCAGATACAGGTCGCTTTGAATTCTGGTCATATCGCGTCAATGGGAGAGGGAAGGGAAGAGCGGAGCCATGTCCCCCGGGGTAACCACCTACTCTTTGCGAAGAAGGACATGATATCTTTATCCTGCGACCACACAGACATGGCCACAGCGGGGCTCGAACCACCGATCCACGTGCCGTTAGGCTCTCATGTGGCCAGAACGCTCAATGCGAGCGCTGTAACGCACTGAGCTATCGGGCTGATCTATTGAAGGGATGCCCCCCAGTAACTTTATAAACCAGGGGTGCCGGCGTACCTTTATAAACCATGGGTGTCGGCGTAACTATATAAACCAGGGGTGTCGGCGTACCTTTATAAACCAGAGGTGTCGGCGTACATTTATAAACCAGGGGTGTCGGCGCACCTTTATAAACCAGGGGTGTCGGCAAACCTTTATAAACCAGAGGTGTCGGCGTACCTTTATAAACCAAGGGTCTGCCCGTACCTTTATAAACCAGGGGTGTGGGCGTATCTTTATAAACCAGGGGTGTCGGCGTACCTATATAAACCATGGGTCTGCCCGTACCTATATAAACCAGGGGTCTGCCCGTACCTATATAAACCAGGGGTCTGCCCGTACCTATATAAACCAGGGGTGTCGGCGTACCTTTATAAACCAGGGGTGTCGGCGTACCTTTATAAACCACGGGTGTCAGCGTACCTTTATAAACCAGGGGTGTGGGCGTACCTTTATAAACCAGGGGTGTCGGCGTACCTTTATAAACCAGGGGTGTCGGCGTACCTTTATAAACCAGAGGTGTCGGCGTACCTTTATAAACCAGGGGTGTCGGCGTACCTTTATAAACCAGAGGTGTCGGCGTACCTTTATAAACCAGGGGTGTCGGCGTACCTTTATAAACCAGGGGTGTCGGCGTAACTTTATAAACCAGGGGTGTCGGCGTACCTTCATAAACCAGGGGTGTCGGACGGCCTCTTCGATGGTGATTCTCTGGTCCGGGTCGACCTCCAGCATCCGGTGCACCAGGTCCTTGGCCTCGTCAGACACCAAGTGCCACGTCCGCCCCTTCAACTGTTGGACCCAGCCAACGAATGCACGCAGCAATTAGTGAATGGACGGATATAAGACAACCTTTGTGCATACATGTACTTTCTAGGGCGGAGAAAATAACTGATCACGGTGCGTGTAGGTGGTGTTAAGCAAAAGTGGTACCCAAGAAAATGCTGTGATTGATTATTTGGGGGATGGATGGAACGACTTTGAGGTACATAATACGCAACTATGCAACTTTCAGAATGTCATTGTCATGTTGTTTGGGGTGATATACTGCCGTGTGACCAGTATTTTTGTTCCCATTTCACGACATATTTCACTCTCAAAAACTCCGAAAGAATCCGTAAATGCTTATGAAACACGCTCTGACATGTATTGTCGAAAGTCCGTTTTTTTTTTTTAAATCAACGCCAATTAAATAATGCAATATTAAATCATTCACAATTAAACAAGGCAATATTAAATCATTCACAATTAAATAAGGCAATATTAAATCATTCACAATTAAATAATGCGAAATTGAATCATTTAATTAACATCAAATAAGCTTACAATTAAATCGTTCACAATGAAACATTAAATCATTCAATAAACAAATAATTAAACATTAAACAATTACAAATTAACTAATTCAAAATTATATAATTCAAAATTAAATCATTCAATAAACAAATAATTAAACATTAAACAATTACAAATTAACTAATTCAAAATTATATAATTCAAAATTAAATCATTCACAATTAAATCATTAAATTTTGTATTCTATTCAAACATTTAAAATCAAAGAAGCGACGCTCACGCTGTAAGATCCCCGAACGATCATTTCGAAGAGTCTATCTTTGGTGCCGTAGAAGGGCAGCTGACCGCTCAGCAGTATACAGACGAGGACCCCGGCCCCCCAGATGTCCACCGGCTTGCCGTAGGGTTCCCGCTTCACCACCTCGGGCGCCATGAAGTGAGGCGTGCCTATCCGGCCTGTGTACCGGAGCCAAGGGAGAAATAATTCACGTGAGAAAACCTACTCGATTAAATCGAACAGTGGGGGGAAATACAATATCGGGCGTCGCAGCAGGCGATGTGACGTCATGGAAGAGTTATGTGAATACGGATTTTCTGATTTTTTATGTCCTGAAATAGCGTTTCATAATGCGAAGAGTTCGGGAAACGTATAAGAAATACGTGGTTAAATATAGTAGTATGAAGTTATGCATATGGAAGCAAAGGCTTTTTCATGTTTTGTTAAATAAAATGAATATATATGAAGCTTATGTATTATCCACCGTTATAGATATCAGGCCTTTCCACCGTCATTAATAACTGATTATGTGTTGCGAACGATAATAATTGGTCAAACCATTAACAGCTGTGATGCACTATAAATCATTATTAATTGATCGATAACTACTCATAACTATCGGATGATGACTGTTGTGGCAACATATTGAGAGATAACTGGTAAGGAACAACAGGGGCGTGTCCAGGAATTTGAAAAGGGGGGGGGGGGTCCATTGAAACTTGCGATCGGGGGGGGGGGGGAGGGGGTCCGAACAAAATTACAACCGGAGGGTCCACCAATTTTGTTGACGACCGGCGGGGGGGGGGGGGGGGGGTTGTTACAAGGAGCGAGGCACAGAATGGGGACAGAATATCTCCTATAAGAACATCTCATATCGTCACAATAATTAACGTCATCGTTAATTATATTTAGTTCATCAGCATATAGCAAAATGATCCACACAAAGGTAGAAGGTAGTAAGTACCCTGATGATGATAACTGAGGATATGTTACATTTATAGTTCATGCACACATAGCACACTATACATTTACATTGTCTATGGTGGCGGTTATATAATATATTTATATATATGTACACTAAAGGAGCTTGGGCATATAATTTCATATAGAGGATCTATATACAGTGTTGCGCCTATAAAAAATTCCAAGCGGGCCAACTCCTGCCTATAGACATCGAAAGCGCGCCCGGTGGGAAAATATTGCGGGCTACCCGTGTCAAAATTGTTTGAAACCGTTGCCATTAAACTACGCCAAAGGACTTCACTACCATATATCAAATATAATAACAATATTATTGGTAGCGTCTTCTACTACCTTTGCCGCCGTTGTTTCATGTGCACGGCCAAATACGGTGGAGTTGGCTGTACCTCTCCCTTACATTAGCCTATTTCTGATACCAGCTAGAATGCACCAATACAATGTTAACTCGCGGGAGTGCTGGCTGGCGCGTTAGACTCCACAGCCTTGTAAAGCGACGGAATCCCGCTATACCGCTATCCCGCCCCCTAGACGCAACACTATATATATATATATATACATTATTTATTTAGCAGGTCACCTTAGGCATAGAACACACGAGAACATGAGGAGTCATATGAAATTACGAAATTGTTTCAGCGATCCGCCATAGTGTGACGAGATGCACCACGCTATCCGCGTACATCAATCACATACTAAAGACATCGATATGATATGATAATAGACCGACACTAACTGGCTGGTTAGCCATGGGAGAGATCAGGAGAATGTATAACGCAACGATGTTTAACGGGGGTTCAATCTGATGGGGCAACTGGAGGGTCGAGTAAGAGGAAGGGCAAAGAGAGAGACCAGGGGCAAAGGGTGCGATGGAGGGCGAAAGGGGACGCAATCGGAGAGAAGTAACATCATTAAACATTGTAAGCTATTTGGTTACACATGTATACAAACTGGGTGCCGCACCATTGCAATTTTACGCGCCATTTAGGCATCAGTTATTGCAGGGGGAGGGGGGTGGGGGGGAGGGGGGTTGATTCTCCATATATTACCCAGAGCAATACATTATCTTGGCACAAAAGGCTGGTTCTCCCTGTACGTGTGCACCATTACATTATCATCAAGGTGAGGAATTTAGTAGAAGGCACCAGTTATATTTTCACCCTGACACCTGCACACCTGACACCTGCCCAGAGTAAGTTACCAAGAGACATGTGAAAAAAAGATGAAAAAGATGTTACAGCCACGAGACAACGGACGTATCTTTAGTTAGCATCTCCTCAGCCAAGTAAAAAGGATCCATGTCTCGGGGGATAACATCCTGCTCTTTTGGAAGAACACGTTTTTTTCGTTAATCCCGCACAGAAATAGACATAGACACTGCAGGGGGTTCATTCGACGAAGTCAAAAGTGCTAGACTATCTAGTGGCCCACTTATTTCAAGCTTTGAGCAAACCATCTGCGTATGTTATCATGAGGTTATATAATGGGGGAAGGCATGCACCATCAATTGTTAGCGTGTAGAATAAGGTACAAAATCATCAGTGAATATAATGTTAGATGACAACATATGATACAAAAATGACGGTATGGTTAGATAACAGCGTAAACATCAGTGCATGGTTGTGGGGCGGAGTATACATCAGTGCAGGGTTGTGAGGCAGGGTATACATCGGTGCATGGTTAAAAAAACAGCATTGGAATACATAACTAATTGGTGAATACATGGTTAGATCGTCACATATAAAGGAATCTGTGAGTTAAATTGAGGCATTAAAGAGCGTATCTACACAATCGGTGAATATCTGACAAGATAGCGGCACATGACTACGCTGGTGTAAGTGGCCTTTAACACTGATGACGTTATGACAAATGCAACCTAAAACGGCCTCGGGAGTTACGTCGTCGTCGTTACATAAAAGAAGTACGATGACGTTATGACAAGCCTAATGAACTACGAAGATCCGCGTCAAACCGAACAATACCCATTAAAAGTTCCTTCACAGCTACAATAAACGAACAGTTGTCCTGGTTAATATTTTCTCAAACATGGGCTGAGCTGGCCTAACAGATTAATGAGAAGATCTTCCCCTCCCCGCCCCCCCCCCCCCCCCGTCCTCGTCCAACAGATTTATAGGACAGCCCCCCCTCCCCCGTCTCCCCGATTTACACTCTCAAGCATCTGGTCTCAAGCATCGAGCCCGTTTTGGCATTTCAAAGAGCTAAACGTGCGTCATATGAGATCACTAAAATGTGAACATGTCCATGACGCATTCTAACAAAAAAACGACTTTTAAATGTTAACTCAATTACGTAATGACAGTAAATAATATCGCTTTCTCAGCATGACAGCCAAAAGCTTCAATAAAGAAAACATCCATAGGTTACGTTAATAAAATACGGCTCAGTGCTTTTCCATCGGGGACATACATCATACGTTACCATGACAACAGATTCGGCTTTTCGTAATTCAGGGTGAAATACGAAAAAAAGACCAATTCCGAAAGCCACCTGCAGTGGCAGCAAGGGCGCAAAACGACAGTAGCTCTCCAACGCGGAGGTAAAAAAGGGAAGCAGACGACGGGTTCCCGCCAAAATTTACAGGGCAGACGTGCTGTGAATGGTAGCAATAAACATGAAGTTATGGGAATAGACAAGCAATGCGCGGATCGGATTTCTACGTGAGCTATGAGCGTATATAAGCCGGCTATAGACGCCAGGCAAGGCAAACAGGTAACTGGTTGGTTAAACCGTCCAATACAGAATGGTCGATATCATCTTGAACGGCATAAATATGTAGTCATTACCCGCAGGCATCAGTTAGATTTAGGGCGTGATCGATTCGCCTCTTCCAAAGTCTACCTCTTCCAGAAGAGTGCATACAGTACGATCGTTTTGCCTCTTCTATTCCGAGAAGACCTCTTCTGCTCTTTCGCCCAGGTAGGTGGAAGAGAGAAGAGGTAGAGGCTATTCCAAGATGGCGGACGCTAACTATGCAATATTCGCTCAGTGTCATCAAATAGGTTTAAGGGGGAAATACATGAATGAAACAACGAATACAATTATGTGAAACCTAAGTAAGACCTTATCTTGTTAATTGAAACGCATGTGCGTGGTATATGAGGGCCCACATATGTAGTTAACCATGTAATGACTGTTAATGTTGGGCGATAATACATGGAAGTGGGCGATAAGTTGTGACCAATTAGTGAGTTTCCGTTCGCCATATTGAAACTACTTTTCCAACTCGTCAGACGCGATCGATTCATCGCTCATATTCTATATTCTTGGATGAGCTCTTCTCTTCCTGGAAAAGTTGAATCGATTAGAATCTTATTCTTCGTTATGGTTGGCTGGTTTTATTAATAGGACGCTTCAACCCCTGTGGGTGATATCGTTACAGTGGGAAGGATGAAGGTAGAGAGGAGCCATGTCTCTGGGAGTCAACTCTTCGCGAGGAGAGGCATGGCCTATTTATCCTGATCAAACATAAGACATTTGCACAGGTGGGATTCGAACTGATGGCCCAGATGGAGTCGCATGCCTTTAAGAATATTAAGTGAAAAAGAAAAATGGCCAAGGTTCCACGATAGAGCCATGGAGGGCAGTTATAATATATGCATGGCACTTGTCTTCACTGTTGACTGTTAGATTGGTTGTATATTCAGGACGTTTTGGTCATGTGGCGTCAATGGGAGAAGGAAGTGGGAGTGGAGCCATGACCCAGGGGGGTAACCCCCTACTCTTTGCGAAGAAGGACGTTGATAGTTAGAACTTAACTATATGGAAATTGCAGTCAAGACTTTAATTACTTTTATTTTAACTATTTAATTAATGGGAAAACATGCGTTAGTAGTAAATGTCATTCAAATATAATACAAGGTGAGTATACAAGTTAGAGGTAATTTTACTGAACTAAGCAAGCGCTGAATGGTTGCCGGGACAACCATGCTATATATTTTTTCTTGGATGATGACGACAGTTCTCGTCCCTTCGCAAGGCGTCGCTCGCTCAGACAGCGCAGCGCCACCTGGCGAATGGGTTGCCGCTTACCCGCAGTGTCATGGGGTTGGTAGCTAATCCACATTTGGGTCGAGTAGTCCTTCAATTCTAGCACTGTATGGGGGTGGAGAGTGGGGCAGGGGTAGAGAGATGGGTGGGGTGGATGATGGGAGTGGAGGAGGGGAGGGGGGAGGTGGGCATTAGAAGATGCCAGTTGCCATAACAACGGGCCAGAGGGGGAGGCAGGACGGAGAGACAGACGACACCAAGTAAGCACAGTCCACCCAGAAAATACGAAAGAAACAGACGCCGTCTTATGTACCACAAGTTACTGAAGCCGAGCTGGCAGAAAAACATAAAATAGTGATGCCAAGAATTGGTGCCAAAAGGGATGCCACCCCACCCACCCTCTATCACCCCTACGTAATGCCAACAACACAACCAATAGATGCCAAATGGTGACCCATTAATAGCCAAGTGAAAGACGAAAATAGAATTTGGTTGTTTCGGCCACTTTTGTGCAGGTGCCAGGGCACGAACCTACGACCTGTTGATCTGCAGCTTAGCCTGCTTACCAACTTAGCCAGGGAGGCTCTCCAACATTGAGTTAATTCAGAGATATTAATGTTCAGCCATGTTTGGAATATAGTAATAGATTAGGACATTCACCATGATTATAGGAAACCGAATATTTTTTTCACGTGGCAGATTAAATATAAAGGGTTAAAAGCTAAAAGTTATTTGGCACCAGCACTTGGCATGACATTCCCATGTAAAAGCCAGTGTCGCAATGTAATACTACAAGCCACAGACAAACTTAAATAAAGCCAAATTCATTTACGTTTTCAAACACATGGCGTAAGCTTAAATCCCAATTCTATATATATATTGCACAACTTTCATAAGAAAAAGCGTAACCATGACGTCAATAATAATAATAATAATTATAAATAATAATAATATAAAGAATAACAACTAAATCGCACCAATAGCCACAAAGGTGATAATGTTTAAATTCAGCGCGCATATCTCAATACCGATAGCAAAAACCATGAGCAGAAATACAGTTAAACATTCAGTTTTACATGCCAATGGTGTATTCACACAAAGAATGATGAAATTGAAATCTGGTAGATGAAATGTAAAACGAGACGGACATGCACACCACAGGACCACGACAAGAAAAGCAACACAAAGCGAACGAAAAAACATAAACATGATAAGAAAAAATCCTCAACAAAATATAATGCGTAGATATTACAAATGTCGCAATAAAAAATGTTTGCAAGTCGGCTTTTCTTCTCTCAGTGGTAGGTACATCTCGCACGAGAATACCAAGGCAACAGCCTCAATAAGTTATTCCTGTTTTCCTAATGCTGGAATCTTTTTCTCGACGGGGCTTCCTGGGTAGCCGAGTTACAACACAATATCCATGCTCTGTAGTTCGTACTATAGAGGTACGTCATAAGCATAGGCATCCAACAGGAAATACTCCATTAGATTCATCGCACAACTATCAGCTCAGCTCACAAAAAAACGAATATATGAGGTATGGGAACAAGCGTGTGGAAATCACTTTTTTGATATTTTGTATGGGAGAAAGTGAAGCGGCTTAATGGGTTTTCGCAGCTTGGCCGTTGTAAATGGTTGTTACGTTTATGAAGGCACTGGTCCAATGGATGTATATAGTAAACTATCAGTGAACAAGCTACGTTGGGACTGTCAGAGCTTGCCTCATCACATCCATGTCTTGGGTGTCATTGAGCTTTAACGTTTAACCTCAGTAGGTAATATCGAGACAACGAGAAGGGTCAAGGGTAGAGAGGAGCCATATCTCCGGGGGGTAAGCCCTTACTCTTTGCGAAGAAAGACATCGGAGTTTTATTCTGTACCAACATGAGGACATTTTGCACAGGTGAGGCTCGAACCACGCACCAGCCGCTTGGGCTGGCCTAGCAGGGCACACTCGGCAATAACCGAACGCGCCACCTACTATAGACCACGGGCTGACCCCCCCCCCCCGCCCCCCCGCCCCCCCGCTGGCAGAAGGGAGCAGCGTACGACACGTGACGGCGAAATAAACGGACAAAGTAACACACAGACGCCAACACCACAGACGCACAGACGTAAATTTCAACACAGCCACAACGGAAAGCTCAACAACATGTAATTAACACGTGTGTGCGAAGTGGACATACGGGAGGACAGCGTCAACACACGTCAGTCTTACAGTACACGTGTTTCCTTCGCAGTGGTTCTGATGCGTCTGCCAGCGGGTGAGTCCCAGGGACCCATAGCTCATTAAAAAATTATGGGACATCCGAAAAGTAATGAGACATTAAATTAAATTAAATATTGCGAAGTCTGCTCACTATATATTTACAACGCGTCACCATGTCCCGATACAGCTCAATGAAATGCGACATTTGAACGTTTTTTGCGACAAAAGACGCTGAACGCGTACGTAGCAGAATCGCTGCCTTTTGCCCGAGAACGACTGACAAGCCGTGGCACGTTATTTGGCCTAGGGATGCGCTGGTCCCCACCACCATGGCCATCGCCGTCTCAATGCCTGTACGTACCGGCCGAGATTTTCTGGGCGTCCCCGAGGTCTATGGCCACGCCGAACCCCCCGAGTTTGACGGGCGCCGAGTTCTCTTTGCTGGACAGCAGGACGCAATGTGGCTTGATGTCCCGATGCACGATGTTGTTGGCGTGGCAGTAGCGCAGGGCCTCCAGGATCTGGCGCATGTAGTGGCTGCAAGGAGACGGACGGGTGGAGGGGTGGGTGTAGGGGTGGTTGGGTGGGTGGGCGGTGGGTGGAGTGACGGTAGCCCAGGGCCTCCAGGATCTATTCGGCACCGGCCGTTTCTAACTTAAGGCCCCTGGTCACATGTTGGTCGGTTCGCTTAAACACGGCTAGAAGATTAATGGACCGAAGGATGATCAATGTGGCGAAACGCGGGTGTGAGGACCAGAATAAGGTACCAGCATTCAGAGCCTGGGAACCTACTGGGAAACATTTACACTTTTCACTTTTACACGTTTACACTTTTACCCCTGTCCGTGATATTTCGGACAATTTAACCCCACAAGATAATATAATTTAGTCTCTTCTCCTGATATTAAATTTCCACTGCTTCTTATGCCCAGCCATTAGAACAAACTGATACAAGAATTCAAACAGTTATATCACTATATATTGCGATGAGTTAATAATAACACGGACAATATAAAGTATTTCAGCGCACAATATGAGACAAAACTGCATCACCCACTCGCTGACACGCACTCCATACCATTGATGACATAACAGTTAGATAGGTGGAGGGGGCGGGGGGATAAGTGTGACTAGTTAGTTGTGTAACATTTCAGGACGCATTGACCACTTTTGGTCATATCACGTCAATGGGAGAAGGAAGGGAGGGCGGAGCCATGTCTCCGGGGGGGTAACCCCCAACTCTTTGGGAAGAAGGACATGGGATCTTTATCCTGCGACCACACAGACATGGCCGCAGCGGGGCTCGAACCACCGATCCACGTGCCGTTAGGCTCTCGGGTGCAGTGTGACCTACCATGCCACGGCCTCGCTGTACACGAACCCGGACGAGGCTCTCTTGACGATCTCAAAGCAGAGGTCAGCACCCTCCATGCTGAAGAACAAACAAAGCCAGAACGTTATCAACTTCATATTGGAGGAAATATTAATAACATTCATATCAATATTCATTAATATAATACTACTTTAATAATAACACTAAGATAACAATTTAATATCATAATTTAATATCATAATTTAATAATAATAATGTTATAATTCATAATAACATTTTATATATAATTCTTCCAAAGTCAAAAAGGTATTTTAATAATAAAAATAAAAACACTATTACTTT